>PVJL010008620.1:0-64847 GCA_004026885.1 Lyroderma lyra
AAAAAAAAAAAAAAAAAAAAAAAAAAAAAAAAAAAAAAAAAAAAAAAAAAAAAAAAAAAAAAAAAAAAAAAAAAAAAAAAAAAAAAAAAAAAAAAAAAAAAAAAAAAAAAAAAAAAAAAAAAAAAAGGCAGGATGTAGAGTTTCAGCAGTTTGCTTTGGTTAGAACAAAAGAGTTAGTTGGTGGGTAAAAAGGAAGAGTGTGAAGTTTGATAAGTTATGGCACTTTCTGATACAAGTCGAACTGTCATGACAAATTAAAACATTTATACTTCCTTTCTCAAAATGTATTGGTAATAAAATGTTAATTCAACAAGACCAAGCTATATAAACAAGTAATATTTTGTAAATAAAGGGAAATGCCATGAAGATGATAAAACAAAATATAATTGTATAGGCAGTGTCAAGGCTAGAAAAAAATTTAGAGATGATTTCTTCTTTTTTTTGTAGTATGTGGGTAGATCCCTGGCTGGAAATCGAACCCAGGCGACAGCGCTGACAGCGCCAGCGCCGAAGCCTTAAGCCGCTACACCACCAGAGAACTCCCTGGAATCTTTAATGTAGTACTTTTTCAGAGTGACTGCTTGCATCAAGAAGCCAATAAGTAAACAAAACAAAACAAATAAACAAAGAAACCAAAAAGTCAAACTCTGAGTGTTGAACCTGAATATCAGAGCTGATGGTTAAGTTTTAAAGTTGTTAAGTTGTACCAGGTGGAAAGGTGATGTCATTAAAATATATTTCATCAAGAAGTAATTCTTTTTTTTTTTTGTTTTTTGGTATGTGGGTAGCTCCCTGGCTGGGAATCGAACCCAGGCCGCAGCACTGACAGCGCCATTGCTGAAGCCTTAAGCCATTACACCATCAGGGAACTCCCCAAGAAGTAATTCTTTAAAAGGTAATTCTTTGCAAGATAAAAATGTTCTGGAGGTTGGTTGTACAACAATGTGAATACACTTAACTACTGAACTGTACACTTTAAAATGGTTAAGATGGTAAATTTTATTTTTTTAAAAATGAAAAAATTAAGTGTCTATATTAAAAAAAAAAAAAAAATTCTTTTTTTTTTTTTTTTTTTGCTTTTTGGTATGTGTGTAGCTCCCTGACTGGGAATCGAACCCAGGCCTCAGCGCCAACAGCGCCAACGCCGAAGCCTTAAGCCACTACACCATCAGGGAACTCCCCAAGAATTCTTTTTATTAATTTAAATTTTGTACCATCTACTTTGGAGCTTTATCAGCTCTTTATGTTTTAGAAACAGATTCATTTAGGTCACCACAGTGAATAGGAAGTCTATTTTAAGAATACACGTGACAATGAAACAGATAAGAATATCATAGGAACCTAAGAATAGCAATATGATTGGGCTTCAGTTGGAAACAAAAAGATGGACATGGAACTGGACACATTCCATGCACACCAAAAGACTGGGTTGACTTGTAGCAGCAATGCAGGTACCACCATTCCACTCTGTCTCTATGACTTGCAGCCAAAGACTTCACATAGTTGTAGTTTCTGCCCACTCATAATTCCAACTTACTCACGGTCTCTTTATAATTAACTTTTAGCTTCTCTCCCCACAATCAACAGACTGATTCTTTCAGTATATCCCTCTTCACATTCTTGAAAAGGAAGAAAGAAATCTAAGTGGCCTTGCTCAATTTTCAATATAATTGTGTCAGAATCACCTGGAAGAGTCTGTTAAACTACAAATGGTTAGACCCCATTCCCAGCGTTTCTGATTTAGTTGTCTGGGATAGGGCCAGAGAATTGGCATTGTAATGGAAGCCCAGGCAATGCTGACTACACAGGTCTGGGGATCACACTGGAGAACCACTTAATCACCCTTTTATCTGTTTGGACAGAGCAGCTGGGGCTCTATCTCGTGTCACCAATAACATACTTCTACACCGACTCTCAGGCTAATAATTAAGAGATTTTTAAAAACCTTCTTCCCTTTTTGGCCTCATTTATGCAGTCACCCAAGTCTTATGTTTTTTTCAATTGAATATCTCTGACTTCTACTTTTATTTTCCTCAGTCACTGCCCTAATCCAGGATGTCATCTCCCTGTACCCAAATATCTATCTATTTATTTATTTATTTTATTTAATGTGGGTAAGTTCCCTGACTGGGAATCGAACCCAGGCCCCAGCATTGACAGCGCCGAAGCCTAGCCACTACACCACCAGGGAGCTCCCCCAAATATCTATAGAGAAGCTTCCTGTTCTGAGGTACCCTCCCTACCCACACACACAACCAAATTAGCTTTTCTGCTGATGGACCTCAAATGCTTTGCCCATTGGCTCCCTTTGCCCATCTCATACTAAACGCTGTAAACATTTTGCTTTTAAATCAATATTTAGGAGTTCCCTGGTGGTGTAGTGGCTAGGCTTCAGCACTCTCAACATTGCAGCCTGGGTTCAATTCAAAAAATCAATCAATCAATATTTAAATGGTTGTTGTGCCACACTGATATTTTCTTTCTACCATTCTTTCCCTTAAGAAACTCATCAATCTGAAACCCCTTATGATCAGATTTTAGAAAAAAGCTTCCATTTTTAAAAATAAAGATGCCCCGGAGTTCCCTGGTGGTGTAGTGGCTTAAGGTTTCGGCACTGGCGCTGTCAACGACAGTGGCCTGGGTTCGGTTTCCAGCCAGGGAACTACCCACATACCAAAAAAAAAAAAAAAAAAAGATGCCTGTAGAATTTTACCTCTCTAAACCCTCTTGGGTTTCATGACAACATTTCAACTGTTAGCCATGGCTTCACCCAACTATACTCCAAGGAGCTCAAACTCAATGTCCAAAGCCAGCCTCAACATTTATTCACCTCATACTATTTTTATTATTCCTTTAAACACCACCACCACCATCAACAAAAAGCCCCTCCAAACTCAACCCTTCCATCTAACCAGTCATTCAGGCTCTTAATTGTAGTAATTTGGATTTTTCTCTTATCTGCTCCTCTTCTCTCTCCTTCCTCATCCTATTCCATCTAATTAGAAGTCGAGTTCTACAGATTCTATCACTTTATCATAGCAGCTGCTGAAGCCTTCTCTAAATCCAAATGTCATCATGATGTCCCAAGTTGTCATTTACTTTTGACCTACACCAGTATTTCTCAAACTTTTCCATGAAAATATCTCTAACAGCAGAGATAATGTAGACCACGTGGAAGAGGGTAACTTTAGGGAATGTAGCCGTAAGCAGCTTTTACATCTTTCTCGCTCAACTTTGGAGAAGTTTCTAGGTGGACTCTTCTCATGTAAAAAAAGTTATGAAGGTCTTGCATTCTTCTCCATTTATTTTTGTCTTAGCATTAAAAAAATGCTTTTAGTTACTTGTCAGTGAGCCAAAATGGTGCTATGGGAACATTTTCTACATTTATCAGGAGCTTCATACAGGGTAACCTGTGCCCTGGGTTGGAAAGTAGCCTGCAGACTGTTCGATCTCCTCTGCCCTCAGTCTCTTTCTGTCTATTTGACTTCACTGCTTAACACTCAGCCCAATACCTTCCAGAAGTGCCATATTGCTACCAAATTACATATATTGGTAAACTGCTTTCTTTTGGATTCAAAGCCCTCCAAAAATGATCATTCCAATCTTATTTCCAATATTAAGTTACTTTCTAACAAATTGAAATACTTTAGTTAGTATGTTCTCAATATTGAATTGAATCTGGTTGTTGGTGAATGATTTACTTCCATAGTCATCTGCCACAGTGGTTCTCCAAGTGTGTTTCCCCAGACCAGAAGCATCAGTATTATCTGGGAACTTGTTAGAAATGCAGATTTTCTGTCCTGGCCTGTACCAGGCCTGCTGAATCACTAAGTCTGAGTTTGGGGAGAAAAAAAAGAAGAAGAAACAAAGTCTGAGTTTGGGGCTGAGCAATCCGCCCTTCACATGATTCTGATGCATATGAAGTTTGAGGACACCCTCGTCCAGCATTTAGTTTTCATATCTGAAACAGAGTAAGATATGGATTCTTAAAAAAAATTTAAAAATTAAAAAGACCTTAATGGATATATTAGATAAATATACCCATTTTAAGGGCAAAGGGTTAATTTTAAAAAACAAAATATTAATACTCACTAAAAGCCATTTTACTAGAATTCTGCTGCTAAAAATATTTTTCATGAGACTGTTTATGTAGGAAATGTGTTCTAAAGGAAGCACAGATTAAACAATTTTAAAGTCATTTGTCTCCTCCTAGTGGCAGGCTTTTAAATGTTGAGCACAACATGCTATTTATATTTGTCAGAAATTATATTTCTAATTTTTTTTAAGATTCCACTTGTTAACTACAGTTAAAATCAATTGCCTCTCCCCACCAAATTAAATAATTTTTTCCCTATTAGCTCCAACTGTGGCTGCAGAAAACCATGTAATTTGTCTCTTACAAGATTCTTTTTAATCAGACTTGTGAATTTTTCTCTTCTTTCATTACCCATATCTTTTAACCAGAACTTCACTACTTAAAACACTTTGAAATGACTTTTCTTCCTTTATAGGATTGTAACAACACCCTTTACCTGTCTCATACCACTCCCTTTCTTTCAGTGCCTCAGAAACCACACATGATTTCCAGGGTACTGTAACAGTCACTGCCACCAAATTTCTTTTCAGTGAGCACTTTGAGCTCTCAGGCTCCCAGGCTATATGGTCCGAGGGTGTGAACAAATTCCTTAGAATCTTAAAACCAACAAGACAAGGTTTGATTTTTTTTTCCCCAAAAGAATTTATTGCTATGGCAAGATAATTTATGGAAATACTAATGCCCTATACAGGGTCGGGCAGAAGTAATGCCTGGATTTGAGTTATGATTTTATTATAAAATTACAACCATAAATGATTTTGGTTACACAAATAATACCGTTTTGTATGAGCTTGTAATCTATACCAGATCTTTTATTACAAAATCATAAATATATATGGTTATTATTTTGTAATAAAATCATAACTCAAGTCCGGGCGTTACTTCTGCCAGACCCTGTATTCTGCCCCACCCCCTCCCCGCCCCCGCTTTATTACTTCCAAGCTGGTAGTCAGACTATTTGTATTCCTTTGTCTGGGAATGAAAAGCTGAAGCTACTTGAATATTGGGTCTTTTCCTGTCTATTGTTAGAGTGTGAGCTCACTGAAGAAATCCTGCTAGATATCTGAGAGGGGGAAAAAGGGAGGGGTTCCTTTATTTAAAACAGAAGGAAAAATATGGAGATTTCCTTAGGATGGGAAGGGTTGTAAACTGGTGTGTCCTTATTTCCAAACCAGCACCCTAAAGAGTTGTCAAGACCTATGGTTTGCTTAGGAAGGCTAGACCTCTAAACATCGAGGTTCGCACACATCAGGGATTCCCATGCTCTGTGGAAATAAAGTCCCTGCACTTAAAGGGTCCATGTGGCTTCAAACTGAGAATCTCAGCAGTAACCAATGTGAGCTGGAGACTGGAGAGGTCCCTCTGAATACTATGAATGACCTGGAGGTATTAAGGGGAGAAAAATGACAGAGTAAATTTTCCTGCCATTCTAATGTCACAGGGGCTCAATCAAGTCTAATTTCATTTTTAAAAAATAAAGAAACATCAAAGTTTGTGGTTGTAATTCACATAGTAGGAAATACAAAGAAAAAGAAAGCAAAAAGAAATGGAAAATACAGCAATGGACAAGTCAAGTTCATAGAATAAGGAACACTGATCCTAATATATCACTCAAGTCTTGCAATACAGAATGATGTGGCTGATGTAGCTTTATTAGGTGTGCAGCTCCGTAGTTCTCCCTAGTAGTTCTCCTCTTTCAAGTCTGTTAAGGTTGGATGCCCCATCTCATTTCTCTAAACCTAGCTAGCCTGTGCAGGGGTTGACATCTTTACTAGGTCTGTTAAGGTTACCCTGCTTTCCCAGAAAAGTTAACAGAGTATAGAGGAGTTAAGTCAGACAAGCATTTTCAGTCTCAGTTTTCTAATGTGTAAAATACCAGTTAGACTAATGGGGTTGATATTCAGCTTGTATGAACTGGTAAAACCATACCAGCTGTTAAATTATGGAAACTTCCCTATCAGTCAGTAAAACAAACAAACAACAACAACAACAAAAAAAACTGCCTCAAACTTCTAGCTCTTTGTGAACCTTACTCCATGACCTTACTCCAGCGTGATTAAATATTTCAAACATCACTCTTCATGTTATTACCTCTTCAGACTGTCATGAAGTCTAAAGTGTGTTCAGTTAAAACAAGCTAATGACATTTGACCCTTACTAACTCCTCCCCTGACCCCTGACAAGGATCCTTAAGCAATTTTTTTTGGATCCAGGACCAAATTATATGTCTACTATGCAGCTGCCGTGATATCTGGCCCTGATTTGGCCTTAAAGATTTTTCTTTAATCAACAATGCAATTTTCATTTCTTTGTTCAGTTTAAACCTAGCTGCTTCTGCTATTGTTTTTTTTTTTAAACAACAGCTTTATTAGCTATAATTCACATACCATAAAATTTAAAGTATACAATTCAGTGATTTTTAATATATTCAGAGTTGTGTAACCATCACCACTAACACTGAACATTTTCATCACTCCCAAAAGAAACCCCAGGAGTTCCCTGATGGTGTAGTGGCTTGGGGCTTTGGCGCTGGCGCTGTCAGTGCTGCGGCCTGGGTTCGACTCCCAGTCAGGGAGCTACCCACATACCAAAAAGCAAAACAAAAACAAACAAACAAAAAAAACAAAAGAAACCCCACATCCAGTAGCAGTCATTCCACATACCTCTTTCCCCCAAGGCCCTGGCAACCCCTACTGTACTTTCTCTCTCTTATAGGCTTGCCTCTTCTGGACATCTCATATAAATAGCACCATTCAATATGTAACCTTTTCTGTCTGGCTTCTTAGAGTAATGTTTTCAAGTTCATCCTTACTGTAGCATGTATTTGTATTTCATTCCTTTTTATTGCTGAATAAGATTCCATTATATAGAAATATCACATTTTCTTTCTTGCTTCTATTTTTTTTTTTTTTTTTTTTTTTTTTTTTTTTTTTTTTTTTTTTTTTTTGTATGTGGGTAGTTCCCTGGCCGGGGATCGAACCCAGGCCGCAGCGCTGACAGCGCCGAAGCCTTAAGCCGCTACACCACCAGGGAACTCCCTCTGTTTCTATTTTTAAACAAACATAATGAAAATAATTTAGTCTTTTTAAGCAGGAATATCTTTTTAAGATTGAGAGTAAAAGGTATTAAGAATGGACTCCAATTATAGACCATGAAAACTGCCCCCAATCACCAAAAGCCTTCTTTTTCTCCCTCTTTCAAAGATGATGCTAAAAAAAAAAAAAAAAAAAAAAGATGATGCTGATAGGTTATTCTGCCCAATATGTTTCTATTTTCTGTCTGAGAACCATTTCAACCTTTAAGGTAATTGTCAAAGGGCGTGAGCTCTGAGCCATGGAGCCAATACTATAATATTGTATAATTTTCTTTCCTCTCAATGGAATGGTTTTCCAGTCTGTGTGCTATAACATTAAAAGTACTTTACAGATTTTGTATACACACATTTTTATGAATACAAAAATATATAGACTATTTCTGAAAAGGTACACAAGAAACTGGTAAAAATGGTTACCTATAAAAAAAGGAACAAGGGGATAGGAATGAAAGGTTTATGTTCCACTCTATATCCTTTTGCAAATCATTCAAGATAAATAAAAATAATAATTACTTCATAAATAGTAAACTATAATAACCTTGATTAGAAGTATGAAGCATGCTTATTTGAGAGGGACATCTTGAGTTATTACACTGATCTTGCAAAACACATATATTTTTCATTCCTTAAGCCTTTGCTGTTCACTCATCTTGGATTGTTCTTCTCTTTATTCTCTCTTTACCCCAATAAATTCTCACAATTTATGTAATTTTTCACTTTACAAAGTACTTTTAGATACATGTGTTGATCTTCAAACAAATAGTAAGTATAAATATTTTTACCCTTAATTAATAAGAACACTGAGGTTAAAAAGGTGTAGCAGCTTGTCCCAGATCATAATTATTATACTTGTTGATCTCAGAAACATCCAAACCTGAAGAAAATTTTTATGAGTTTATTTGAGCCAAACTGACCACAGTTGCCAGGATGCAAAATCTCAACTGATTGAAAAAACACTCTGGAGAATGGCAGTTTTGCAGTTTTTTTTATAGATTAGAATCAAAGAAGGAGACATAAGAGGGTTTCATGAAATCCACCACTGGCAGATTAAGGGGGAGGGAGAAAGCAAAGCAGAGAAATCTCTGGGACTGTATAAAAAATAAAATGGAGAGACACATACTTTTTTTACATTGGTGGGTACAGGATAGTAAATAATTGACATTTATAGCACATACAGATGGTACTTGGGGAAAAAGATAACAATGAGGGGTTCTGTGGTCTAGTGCTCTGGTGCTGTGGGTGTGCTCTGGGGGAAGTCCAGAAAAGGAGGATTACTCAGACATTCCAAGGGTATGTTATCTTAGTTGCAGGCATACTTAAGGCTGACTGATCTTTGTTAAGGAAGCTACACGATGTGAATACCTGCCACAACCTGCTTTTAGTTAGGAATTCTTATGTTCAGACTATCCTATGTGGTTACTTTCAGTCTTTGAGTTTGTAAGACTCACCAAGCTGGCCTCCCCTGAGCTTGTCAGGTTTAATATGTGGCCCCTTTTTTGTCCACATGCTTCAGAGATACAGATCAAATCTATAGTTCTAATGGGTGAAGGGCTCTTTATACTTTTTTAAAGCTATAAGTCCTATTCATTTAATGGGACAAATGTGTAAATATGTACAAAATTGTTTATTGAAGTGTTGTATAATATCAGCATTATGCCATAAGTACTATGTATACAATTACTACAAGTTATGATGTAGATCTATATTTATTGTGGGAAACATGTAAGAATATCCACGATACCATGAGAAAAGGAAGTTAAAAACAGATGTACAATTTGAACATATTTTGTTTAAAAAAAGTGCATATTAGAAAGGACCTTGAAAGATATATATGAAAAAAAATTGGAATTATAATACTCTCAAATTTTGTATATTACTACTAATAAATTAAAGGCACATTAAATGCTTAATATGTGCCAAGTACTGGGCTAAATCTATTTTATATGCATTATCTCATTTAATCCTCACAAAACCCAACTTGCTGTTAATAATGCAGCAGAACCTGACAAATTTTAGATCCCAAAGTTCATGCTATTTGGAGCTAGATCATCCTGTCTCATGTACAAAGATCGTTTACTCGAGAATCAGAAAATAATCCATGGGGTTACTTTAACTCTTTCACTGTTGTTAACTGACTTCAAGTTCTTTTTCAAAATGTGTCAAAAGGCCACACACACAAAAAGTTGTTATTTCTACTATTTTATGCATTTTAATAATATTTTGAGCTACTTTGTATTGATAGAAACAAGCTAAAACACCAGGTAGCAGTAACAAGCTTTATTGGGCAAGCTGCCGGGCTGCCTCACAATGGGAAAGCAGCAGCTCTGACCCTTGGGAGGGAAGTTATATAGGTAGGAGAGTTTGGCGGGCAAAATGCAGAGGGAAGTATAGGTGGCCACTACTGATTGGTCAAGGATAGCCCTTACCGGGCAAGGGAAGGGCTAGGGTAAGTTTCAGCTTCCTGAGCTAAATTTCGGTTTCCTGGGCTAAGCTGAGTCATAGTAGGGAAAAGGAAGAGGAGAAGATGGCGGAGCAGGAGCCATTTTGTACGGAATCTATCATGTATATAGATGACATTATTTTTATTTAAAATTTTTGTTGTATGGTAATAAATTTACCATACATTGAATTTTAGCAAAAAATACTCAAAACATACTCAGAGGCATCAATTAGATTTAAGTATAGTTAAATTAGAGTCTAATGGTTATACAATATGGCATACAAAACATCTTTGTTGTTGATAGTGCAAGCCACAGGAAAACATTAAAAAAAAATCATGTAAATGGAGAAAAGTCCTTGAAAACAGTTTCACATTGAATAACAATTTTACAACAATTACAATATTTATATTTTTAAGTAAATACAGTTAAGGTGGTACTTTTTTATTTAATAAAGTTTTATTTTCAAAATGTAGTTGGTGGGACCTATTCATGTATCCCCACCATTCGTGTTTCTTGTGTAGATTACTTCAGCTCTGTGCTTTGAAACTAGTTTAGTAAGTCCTTTACTAAGGAGTCCCTGAAGGGCTGCCCTGACCAAGAGCCGTGGATCTTCAGTGGCTCAGAGACAACAGCTGGGATTATAAACTTATAGTTGGGGACTTCCTTTGGAGTTTGTCATATGTTGCTTTGTCAAACAAGACCAGGTTATTGAGCTTGTCCCGAACTTTGCTTTTGGACCACTTCTCTTTGGCCTTGCCTCCAGATTTGTTCACTGGGTCTTTGTCTTTCTTGGCCAACTTCCCAGCGTCTTTATTGTTCTTGTCATCCTTAGGCAGCATAGCGAAGTTCAGAGAGCAGCTGCTTCCACTGTGGTCTCACCAAGATGTTGGGGGAAAAAAGTTGGTACATTTTATTAAAATAAATGATTAAAGTATAAAAATTTCCAGGAGTGCCCTGGTGGTGTAGTGGCTTAAGGCTTTGGCGCTGGCGCTGTCAGCGCTGTGGCCTGGGTTCGATTCCCAGTCAGGGAGCTACCCACATACCAAAAAGCAAAAAAAAAAAAAAAAAAAAAACAAAAAAAACAAAACATATTTTGAAAAAAAAAGTATAAAAATTTCCTATTGTTATTGATTCTTGAAAAACACAAAAATATAGAAAAACGTACATTTACTTTCTTAAACTTCCTTTCTGGAACACTGACAAGTTTTGAGCTCCTAGGGCAAACTCTTAAAGCTGCAATCAGCAGATGGAAATATTTGTAAATAGCTGAAGGTCACAGCTAAAGGATTAAGAAAACTCTGTTCAAAACATCACTTCGCTGGGTCTCTTTGTAATTGCGTAACAATTTGTTATTTCTTCTAGCACCTTAGGGGAAGTCTGACTAGCTCCTAACTGGTTGGGTTCCCTTTATCTTCCTCTCCCAGATCCCATAGTCTGGCGGGTCTGAGATCCAAGCCCACTTTCTAAAACAGGGGTTTCTATGTAGTGGGCGCCTGGTATTCTGAAATGTGCCCTTAATTTGGCTTGGGGAAAACTTGAATTGAGGATTAGCAGGCACACGGGATTAAGAATTTTTCCCAGGAAACATAGTCCCGGGCCACGACAAGGCCTCTTCATTTCTCATGCATATGGTGGTTTCCTCGCTTGTACCTTCTTTATCTCTTCCCCCTCGCCAGTCCTCTGTTCCCACAGGGCCGCAGACCAACGCCAGGTCGCTGGCTCTCGGTCTCGGGAGAGAATCAGAGAGAGGGCCTCCACGTGTGCATTGAAGGCCACCATCTCGCATCCTGGCAGGAGCAGTTTGCGCGTGCGGAACGGCAGCAAGACCTGGTAGCAGCTGCCCGTACTGAAGATGGCGGCCGTGGGCGGGCGTGGCTAGTGTCTCCGGGCGCTGCGAGGAGGAGCGGGATCATGGCGGCGGACGAGGAGCCCAGTCCAGGGGGTGGGAGAGAGGAAGAAGAGGAGGCAGTAAGTGTTACGGCGGAAGCCTGCGCAAAGAGCGGTGGCGGTGAGGGCCCCGCTGGCTGTGTGTGGGGAAGGGAGTCGGGATGCGGCCCGCGAGGAGGGGCACGGAGGCCTCTCCGGCGCGTCGCCCGCCTTTGGCCCTTGGGCGCGCGGAGCCAGGGAGCGGTTGGCCTCCGCCCTGATGGCCACGCGGTCCTGAGAATGGCGGACGGAGAGGCAGTTGCCTTGGGTAACGTCGCTTGAAAGCTGGATCTGGTGGGATCGTTGTAATGGGGATTTTTGGTTTCTCTCCTCCTGCACACTCGCGTGCTAGCGTGCTAACCCCTCTTTCTTTCATCAGGAGCAGTTGGTTTTGGTGGAATTGTCAGGAATTATTGATTCAGACTTTCTCTCAAAATGTGAAAATAAATGCAAGATTTTGGTGAGTTTTCTAGAACTCAGGGGGTGATTGTAGATTTTCTTAAATTGAGAACAAGAATAACATGTCCCCAAAGATACTTTAATTCCACATTACAAAGCAGTGGACTCTTAAGGACAATCACAGAAGTACAGAGGGGCTATGGGAGCAGATTGGGAGAAAATGCCTAACTCTGCTGAAGTTAAAGATTAGGAGGAGGTAGCATTTTGATATGGAACCATGTATTTTGAAAAAAACAAAACAAAACCTACATTGTTTTAGATAGTGATGTGGGAAAGGGAACGCAGAGTGAGCAGAGGATAAAATATGCACATACAGATTGAATTGTGGAGAAGGGAGAGAAGATACTTACTAAGAAAAGACTTCAAAGATCTCAGACGCTACCTTTGAGTGGAGCTGTGGTATCCTAAGTTACCTTACTTTAAAATCTTTTACAAAACTTCCTCTGTTCTTACCTTAACTTGAAGAGGGTGTTGACTGAAATGGACCTTGTTATTTGGGTATGAATTAAGTACTCTTCAGGTTGTAAGCTGCAGTGATGACAGCAGATTTAGCTTATCCTGTGCTTGCCAGGACCAGAAGCCCTAGGTTCCCCAGTGTTGGAAATCTGTCACCCTCCTTGGTAGCAAGGTTACATGTGGAAGTCCTCTTCTTTCTTTTTTTTTAATTGAAGTGTAATTGACAAATTAGTTTCAGATGTACAACATATTCAATATTTGTGCATAACTGCTAAATGATCACCCCAGTAAGTCTAGTTAACATCTGTCACCACACAGTTAGAAATTTTATTTTTCTTGTGATGCAAATGTTTAAAATTTTTTCTCTTAGCAACTTTCAAATACACAATACAGTATTATTAACTATAGTCATCATGCTATACATCATAAACCCCAGAACTTACTGATTTTATTATTGAAATTTTGTGTCTTTTGACTGTCTTCACCCATATCACCCACCCCTCACCCTTAAGGTTTTTTCCCATGATGGTTTTTATGATCCTGTATTCTGATGTAGGGAATTGACACTGAGAGGCCCATTATGCAAGTGGACAGCTATGTCTTTGCTGGAGAGTATGAAGGTAGGAGGATGTCAGATAAATGAAACTCCTTTTTTATATGCTTTTCAGAGAAAGTAGCTCTGTTAATTATCATCAAGTTGTCTTTAAATGTTTTCTGCAGACACTCTTGGGACCTGTGTTATATTTGAAGAAAATGTTGAACATGGTAAGTGACTGGTATGCTAACTCTTTTTACCATGAAATATTTTAAACATACTTACGTACAGTGAATATTAAAATTAAACATTTTTACATACCCATTATCTAGCTGTATCGAATCCTACCATTTTGTCAGATAGTTCAAAAACATTCCGGATACATTTGAAGCCCCTCGTATACCCCTCTCCAAACTTGCTCCTTTCATTCTATCTTCATAGGTAATCATTCACCTGAATGTGCTGTTTTTCTTTTCCTATAACTGATTTTATATTACATATGTATGTATGCACAAAAAAAATGGCATTTTTTGGTCTATTTTCACACTTGATAGAAATTATAGGATATTATACATATTCTATAATCTTTTTAATTGGAGATATGTTTTGAAATTTATACATGTTGATATATATAACTGTTTTCTCTGTTTCTTAATATTCCATTTGTGACTATACCACAATTTATTCTCGGCTTCATGGACATGTTGGTGCTTCCATTTTTTGCCAGTAATTTTTAATAACTACTAAAATTTACTGAATGCTTTCTGTATGTCAGGCACTATTCTAAATTTTACATGTATTAACTGATTAAATCTTCACCATAAGTCTGTGAGTTAGAGACTATTGTTGCCTTCATTTTATATTTGAAGTAACTGAAGCACAGAGAGGTAAATAACATTCCCAGGGTCATACATGAAGTAAGAGGCAGAGTTAGGATTTGAACCCAGGTGGTCTGCTCCAGAGCTCATGTTTGGGGTTTTTTTGGCGGTTCCCACGTTGAAAGTGCCGATGCCTAGCCACTACACCACCAGGGAACTCCCTCATGTTCTTAATTGTGCTCAACTCACCATAAAAATTCTGCCATGAATATTTGTGTCTCCATGTCCTTGTATATAAAAATGTCTAAGGTATATCCTTAGAAGTAGAATTGCTAGATTGATGAGTGTGTATGTTAAGTTCAACAATATGAAATGGTGTATGTGGGCTGAATATTGACAATTTTATATAGTTTGACTCTGTTGCTTTCTAACATGTTATACTCACAGTAGCAGTGTATGGAAGTTTTCGGTGTGTTTCAACATCCTTAGCTTAGAGCAGGGGTTCCTTGGGTCACATTAGAAGAATTATCTTGGGCTGCTCATAAAATACCCAAACACTAATGACAGCTGATGAGCTAAAAAAAAAGGTCACAAAAAAATTTCATAATGCAGCCCGCGGGCTGCAGGCTGGACAAGCTTGGCTTAGAATCTCATCATTCCCTCCTGCCTTGCCCACAGTTTTCTGTAAAGCTGTAACCCCAGGCGGCAGGTTGGTAGCATTTCTTTTCTCAGCCGTTTTTCATGATTGGGAATGTCCTTACTCTAGTCTCTGACTTCAAGTACTAAGTCTGACTTTGGTTTTTTTATCTTGTGTGGTAGAGTTTTAGACCTCATTGCCCTGCAAGGCCAAATTCCTGGCCTCACTTTCCTACTTCAGGGCTGGAGCCTAGCAGGCCCGTAGCATTAATTTCACACCTAGCTTTGTGGCACTGTTCCCTGGAGATATTTGTCATTTTTAAGTCTAGTTGTACCTTCAGTTGTTATGTATTTTATTTGTCCTTTGTCTGTGCTTGGAGCAGGAGGGATAAGGTAAATCTTGAACTTATTCAACTATCTAGATAGGAAGTAGTTTAGTCTAACTCCCTAAACTAACATTATTGAAGCTTAACGTGGTTATTTTATTTTATTATTTTATTATTTATTATTATTATTATTTTTTAATGTGGGTAGTTCCCTGGCTGGGAAGTGAACCCAGGCCTCGGCATTGACAGTGCCGAAGCCTTAAGCCACTACACCACCAGGGAACTCCCTGGTTATTTTATTATACTGCATCAAACAATATAATAATTGAGTTCATTTTGTCTTCTAGTGGATGCAGAAGGCAATAATAAAACAGTGCTAAAATATAAATGCCATACAATGAAGAAGCTCAGTATGACAAGAACTCTTCTGACAGAAAAGAAGGAAGGAGAAGAAAACATAGGTTAGTTCACTTAGTCCTTTGAAACTAGGTGATTTAATACAGGCTTTGACAGTGAAATATTGCTGCCAGGACCTTTTTTGTACTTTGTAATAATAATTATGTATATGTTAATTATATCATTGAGTGTGTTCTATGAAAAGTACCAAACACAGATTTAAAAATCATTTGAACTCTGAAATAGCAAAAGGCACTGGGGACATACAAGAAATCTCTATCTGCTTTGCACCGGAAACATTTGGGAGGAGTTTGTCAAGAAATGTGACATGATTTCCAACTCCTAGGGATTTCAGCAGTCTTCTCTCTCTTTTTAGTTAAAATTCTCTAAGTGGAGAAGATGTGACGATAGCAGTTCTGGATTCCCAAGGGGTGACCCCGTAGGAGCTCCTGGGAACATTTGGCAGCTGCAGCATCCTTCCCCAAGAAGCTCGTAGCTGGAAGAAGCTGGCCTCAATGTGAGGGAGGGACTCCAGGGACCACAGTTGTCAGGCCTGAGTCTGGTTCTTAATTAGTTAGCATTCATTTAGCTTTCTCTAATTGCTTATTGTCCCAGACTAGATACTTACACCCATAGGAGGCACATAATTTGTGGAGATGAACAAGTAATTACTTGATGATTTAAAAGCTCATTACTCAAAGACGTTTTTGAAACTCCTGTAAATATGACTCCAGTGGTGAGTATTTATGACTTGATAGATTTACTGTATTTCTTTTTTTTGGGTTGGGGGTAGTTCCCTGGCTGGGAATCAAACCCAGGCCACGGCATTAAGAGCACTGAAGCCTAGCCACTACACCACCAGGGAACTCCCAGATTTATTGTATTTAAGAAATATTTGAAGGTCCATTAATTATGTAGAAATTAATTACTTCAGTTATACATAACTATATAACATACCTTTGTTCTTCTGTATATCCTCAAACTATCCCTTTTTAGGCACTCTGAAAATAACCGGAACAAGGAGGTACTTGAAGTTCTAGAATGAATGAACTCGAAAGGCAGAAACATATCAGATAAGCTTAGCTATCATATAGATACTTTTATTAAAGGAAATGATAGTTTTGTAGTCTTTAACAACTGATAGATCTTTGGGAACATTTGCGAGTTTTGATTAATCAAATACATCAATAACCAGTTATTCAAGGCTGTATTAATTATGTATTGCTGCATGAAAAATTACCCTTACAGTTAAGGGCTTAAAACAGCCACCATGAAAACACCATCTTACACAGTTTTCATGAATCCAGGATTTGGGAGCAGCTTAGCTAGGAGGTTCCGGCTTGAGGTCTCTCATGAGGTTGTAGTCAATATGTTGACTGGGCTCCAATCATCTGAAGGCTTGAATAAGGCTGAAAGATCTAATTGTAAGATGGCTTCCTCCCATGGCT
Source organism: Lyroderma lyra (assembly GCA_004026885.1). Taxonomy (NCBI): domain Eukaryota; kingdom Metazoa; phylum Chordata; class Mammalia; order Chiroptera; family Megadermatidae; genus Lyroderma; species Lyroderma lyra. The sequence continues at coordinate 16,632 of PVJL010008620.1, forward strand.
GGCAAGTATGTGCTGATTGTTAGCATGAGGCTTCAGTTCCTTGCTTCCTCATAGTTCTGTGTGAGTGCCCTGCTGACATGGCAGCTGACTTCTTCCAGATCAAATGACCCATGAGAACAAAGTAGAAGCCATGATGTCTTTTATAAACTAGGCTTAAAAGTCATTCTGGGGGAATTCCCTGGTGGTGTAGTGGCTTAAGGCTTCGGCGCTAGTGCTGTCATCGCCATGGCCTGGGTTCGATTTCCAGCCAGGGAACTACCCACATGCAAAAAAAACAAAAAACAAAACAAAAAAATTCTGTCTTTTCTACAGTATCTTAATTCAGTGTGGGTGGGGACTACAAAGGAGCTTGAATAGCAGGAAGGTGAGGATCATTGGGGACCACCTGGAGCTGGGCTGCTAAGTATGTCAGGCAATATGCTGGAGGCAGAACAGAATAGAGAGATGTGGCCCTTACCTTCTAGGAACTTGCACTCTAAAGTAAATCACATTGCAAAACATGGCTGCATGTCACAATACTCATTTCATTCAACTTAAGTATCTGCTATGTGTCAAGTATTATGCCAAAAATAACGGTAAAGGATGGCTTTAAGGTTTTGAACTTGGGTGACTTGGAGAACAGTGCTATTGTAGAAAAAATATAAAAGAATAGTTGAAGCTGAACTGGAGAGAGAAAAAGATTAATAATGTTTGATGGAGACTTTATAATAACTTGAAAAGACAAGGGATCAGCAATTAGGAAGTTTCAACAAACAGCTGCATGAAAGCATTAGTTTATGGTGAGAAAAGGAACAGATGGATGTGTGAACAGGGTGGCAACATAGGTTGGAGTTACTATAGAAATTAATGAGGATCCATTGAAAATATTTGTCTGAAAGGATAGTAAGAACAAAAGAAAAAGTCGGAGTTCCCTGGTGGTGTAGTGGCTTAAGGCTTTGGCGCTGGCGCTGTCAACGCTGCGGCCTGGGTTCGATTCCCAGCCAGGGAACTACCCACATACAAAAAAATAAAAAATAAAAAGCACAAACTGCTGCTCTGGCTCTAAGGCTCCTTGCCAAATATAAAAAAATCTTTTTTTTTTTTTAAAAAAAAAGAAAGAAAAAGTCACTGGCATTATTGGAGCATTTCTTAATTTATTAGGGGTTCATTGAGGGGTTGGGCTTTGAGTATGAGTATGGGATGGAACAAACAGTTTTCTCCAAGTTCTTTTTTTTTTTTTTGAGAGGTGTTTTATTTCACAAGTGTATGCTCCAAATCAAAATGATGTATAAGTGTTGATTTGAGATGATAGAGGAGTACCATCCATGGTATTATGAAGATTGGGTAAGGAGAAAGTTGTAGAGAAGTGACAGAGTTTTAAGGCGTGAGATGGCAATCAGAGCTCAAATGATCTCAGAATGAGTTGGGAATTGAAATGTGGAAAAAGGATTTGGAGTAGTAACTGAAGTAGATTACTTGTAGTGATTTTTGATGATGCATATCCTATAGGCGAAGGAAAGTCTCCAGGTAAGGTGGAAATTATGAGATTATTTATCAGTAGTTACAGGCACTGTGTTTTTTGGTTTATGTTGGGGTTTTACTTTGACATATATTCATAGGATGAAAATGTAAAGAAAATATGCTTAAATAACTAAAATTCCCTTTTTGTGTTTCTTTCTTGGTTTGTCCTCCCACTCCTTGCCCTCTCCCCCTGCCATTAGGTGGTGTGGAATGGCTGCAAATCAAGGATAATGATTTCTCCTGTAGACCCAACATGATTTGTAGCTTTCTCCATGAAAATGAAGATGAAGAAGTTGTAGCTCCAGTACCCGATAAACCTCTGGAGTTAGAAGATCAAGAGATTCAAATGAAAGATAATTCCAGCTTGAATTATGAACAGGGGGAACCACCGAACTTGGAAATAGTGGATTCTGGTCCTCTTATTGATATTCCTTCTTCTGAAACAGAAACTTCTGTTTTTATGGAAACTCAAGATGCTACCTTGGAAACCACTCCTAGGTGAAATGTTTTCTGTAATAGTGTCGTGAACTTAAGAGTTTTTATGTAGAATAACTAACTGAATGTCACTTTCAGTTCACTGAATATTTTATTTTTGTTGGCTATACACACATTTCCAATTATGGCTACAACTTAATATACCAGAGTCATTGAAGATGAGAACTAAATTGAACTTTAAAAAATATTGTTAAAATGTCTATAAGGACCCTTCTCTGATGAGTCCTTTAAATTAGAGGTTTTACTAAGGTAAGTATAATTTTTCTAATGCAGCCATCACAAACTTAGTGGCTTAAAACAACACCAATGTATTACAGTTTTATAGGTCAGCAGCCTGACATGGGTCTTACCTGGGCTAAAATCAGGGTGTTGGTAGGACTTCATTTTCTGGAGTGGGACGACTTTAGGGGTAGAGGTGATATTTCCTTGCTCATTTGTTGTTGGCAGAATACAGTTCCTTGCAGTAGAAGAATCACCGTTCCATTTCCTTTCCATCTCCTAGAGATTGCCTGTATTCCTTGGCTCATGGGTCCCTTCTCTTCAAAGCCAGTAATGGTGGTTTAAGTTCCTCTCCTACTTAAAATCTGTTCTCTTCCTTTCATTATTCTATCTCTGACCAACCTTTTTTGCCTTCTACCTTTAAAGGTCCATTTGATTACATTGGGCCCCCCTGGAAGACCTCACTGTTTTTAGGCCTGTCTGCTAAGTCCTTTTTGCCATGTAACTTAAATATGTATAAAACAGGAGTGGGGCATAAGAACCTTTGGGGGCCATTATCCAGTCTACCACAGTAAGTATTGTATATCTAAGAACAGAAAAATAGTTCAAGATAAAGTAAAGTTCCTGATATTCTAGCTGTAATTCTATTTTTCCCACTAGAGAAAGATTTTTGGAATTCAGCTGTGAGTAGCAGTTGTTCAGTTATGATAACTTAGATCTACTCTAAGTTTTATTTTTTAATGAATGTAAATTACAAACCTTGATACCTTGTTATAGGTTGAACTATATAAAATTGCCAATATTTGATTGTTTCTGGCTACAAACCAACAGGCAATTTTGTATGGTTTAACTTAGTACTTGTAAGATAAAACACATCTCACATTAATTATACAATATAACTGTTGGAGGTATAACTATGTTGTGACAGAGAATAATGCTGAGATGAGGAATTTGTTCCATCAATTTTGTAACTTTTTATGAAATTTACGTTGATTAAAAACATTTTCAAATTCTAAGCATGTATATCTTCCCAGTTTTTATATGACTTCTTTAATATCAGCTTTTGTTTAAGAAAAAGCTTATTTTTCCCAACATATGTATGTGTAGGAGAGACTGCTAATTACCTGACCCACTTTCTGTTCCTTGTTTTCTTTGTAATAGAACCCCAGAATTTATTCTGGTTATCAATGTGCCCCGTTTCCTTGCATATATACATGGCCATAAGACTAAATTCTGGCCAGGAACATGGACTTAGAAGTGTTGAGTGATGATGGATGATTCTGGGAAGTTCACTTAAACTTCATGGTGTAAAAGAAAATGGGCTAGCTCATCTTCTCTTTCTTCCTGTTGGAACGTGAATGTCGGTCTAGAGCTCCAGCAGGCTTCTTGGACTATAAAGTAACTTAGCCATGAGTGGCAGAGCAATAAGATAGAACTTTGGGTCCTGATTTTATGATGCTGCCCTGGACTACTATGAATAGAAGAATAAAACCCTTTCTCTTTCTCCCTAGTAAAATAACCTTGAGTTTATCTTTTACCTCTGTTTTCTCTGGAAACTGATTAGACAAGATAATAGTAGAAAATTAACTGTGAGGATAGGCAATATAGTTTATGATTTAAAATTATCCCTTATTGGTAAACATCTGGACCGGGAAGACGGTTACAAGAACTATAAATGGCCATTGGAAAACAGTGGCTCGGTCCTTTTTTAAGTGCTGTGTTTCTTATATCCTCATGGGCTGTTTCAAGAGATACTGGTTCTTAGTGTGAAGCTTCTAAGCCAGTGTGGCTTCTGCACCCACCCCAGTGACCTTGTACCCTTACATCTAAGCTGACAGCTGGGCAACCTGAGTAGACTCCTGCCGAAACAAGCCTCGTGCTGTTGTGCCATTTGCTGTAAAGTTAAGTGAGCCTTGTGCCAGACTGGGTCCCATGAGGCTTGGGTCCTGTGAGTGTGCCTGTCATTCCAAATCTCTGACTGCTGCTGCTGTTTGTCACAAGGACCCTCCTCTGGACCCGAGAGAGAAATAACTTGTCTTGTTTAAGTCACTCTGTAATAGCCACACTTAATCCTAGTTGGTACGTATGCATTCCAGTACACTTGAAAATTTTAGAAAAGTACCAAGAAGTTGAATAAAAGGTTCTTGACATTTGTAATCTTGCAAAAGAAACTGATCTAAATGATGAGGTACATTGTATTTTAAATTGAGGAGGAAAATTAAGTAATTCTGAAGAGAACATGATGTGTTCTAGCTCCTTATTAATGAGATTAAATGTTTGGAATTGAGTAAAATAAAATCTTATTTTTAAACTATGAAATAGTTTGTAAAATGAGAATTTCTCTCCATTGATCCGCCATACTTACTGGGATCACTTTCAAGCTAATCTTGGAGCCATTCTCTATGTAGATGTCACAGTAAGTACTAAGTACTACTGGCACCGAATGCAGTGGGCAGTGTTTGCTTCCATAGAATGATAGTCTACTCAATAGGATCGTCATATTGTTAAGGTGCCTCAAGGAGACTTATTTCTTCATATTGTTAAGGTGCCTCAAGGAGAATTATTCCTTAAGGCCATTATAGGAATGTTTGAAAATCCACCCATTTATTCATAATACATAGCTGATTGTAACAAATTTATTGACAGGCCAGTTTAGTGAAACTGTTGGTATCGTACTTTTCAATTTATGGAGCAGCAGTTTGTAATTTTTTGTCGTCTCCTGTTTTTATTTCCTTTTGTTTCAGTAGCTCATGTGAAACTGAACAAGCTTTTTAATATGCCAGGCTTGCATAGAGTAATCTTCCAGAAATATTTTTATTCTGGAAATGAATTTACTGTCTCTTTTATGACTTCCACCATTATTTTCTTGTGGAATAAGAAAATCCTATTTATAAAATTGTCTAGAAGTGCACTTGACATTAATTCAATATAGAGTAAATGTATCTATCTTTTTAATGATAATTTGTAGTTTTTAGGTACTGGCATTTTTTTATCTTTAAAATTTTTTTTCTAATTTTTTCTTTTGTTTATATTTGGGGGTGTTATGGTATTCTGTATCTGGGTTTATGTAGCCATACTTGCATATTATTAATAATAATATCAGGGGAGCAGAGGCCCCATTTTTCTTAGATCCAAAATAAGATTTCTTTCACTCTCATGTCTTAGCAAGTTCTTATTTTCTACTCATATTCCATGCTCCAATTTATGATTGTATTAGTGTCCTGCTACTGTAACAAATTACCACAAACTTAGTGGCTTAAAACAACAAATTTATTTAGGTTTGGAGGTCAAATTCCAAGATTTAATCTTATGGGGTAAAATCAAGGTGTTAGTAGGGCTACATTTCTTCTTCTGGAGGCTTCAAGGAAAATCCATTTCCTCATCTTTTCCAGCTTCTAGAGCAGTGGTATCCAACCTTTTGGCTTCCTTGGGCCACATTGGAAGAATTGTCTTGGGCTACATATAAAATCCTCAACACTAATGATAGCTGATGAGCTAAAAAAAAAAAAGGTCACAAAAAAATCTCATGTTTTAAGAATTTGTGTTGGATTGCATTTAAAGCCATCCTGGGCCTCAGGTTGGACATGCCTGTCTAGAGGCTGCCTGCTCTCCTTGGCTTGAGGTCCCATCTTCCATATTTAAAGTCAGCAATTAGTATCTTCAATCTCAATCTCTTTCCCCCTCTCTCTCTTCCACTCCTTCCCTTTCTCTCCCTCCCCCTGTACCCCTCACACACACTTCTGCATCTGTCATCACATCTCTGACTCCTGACTTCCTCTTAGAAGGTTCCTTCTAATTAGGTTGGGCCCACCCAGAAAAATCAAGATAATCTTTCTATCTAAAGATCCTTAAATTAACTTAATCACGTTCACAAAACCCCTTTCACATGTAAATAATATTCACAAGTTCTGGGGTTTTAGGACATGACCATTTCAGGGAGCCATTATTCTGTCTGCCATGTGGTCATAATGTATTTTGATGCATAAACTGTCCCAGGAAACAAATAAGGTGAGCCCTGTGATTGCCCCAGCATAATTCCTGGAGAGAGTTTCCAGGTTACAGTGTAGGGAAGGGGAATCCAGACAGAGTTCAGCAATTGCTCTGAATGAAGATGAAACTGGGAGTCCCACGAGACCAAGAGGGCTGGAGTTGGCAGAGTATCAGAAAGGAGAGTGTGTACAGAGAAGGCTCCACAGATTTGCAGTCTTCCTGGATTTTTCAGCAGAATATTGATCACGTGTGTCAGAAAATCACTGGCGGCAGGAAAAAGAACCATCTGAATAATCCCTGGAGCTTACACTTCTCAGCCAGAGTAGAAAATCTCATTCGGACATGGATAGAGTACCTAGAAGAGTTTTGCTTCAGCAATGAAGAAAAAATTAGCCTAAATAAGACTACTGCCCCACCTACCAAAGCTTACAAACAAGACTTCAAAAAACAAACAAAAAAAACCCCAAACTATTTGCAAATAACTGCATCCCAGAACAAGACTCAAGAATATTTTTTAACATATCCAGCATTCAACAAGGTAAAATTCACAATATTTGGCATTCAATAAAATGTTATCAGAGAGTCCTGGTTTCTGGTCTGGTGATAACAAGCTTGAAGGTGTCATTGCATCCTAACAAGTAAAAAGCAGAACTGAAAAATCAATGCTCCTTAGATCCATCAGAGAAATTAGGTCACAGGGCAAAGCTGCTGCCCCTCAAATTGGAGAGGCAGAAATAAATTCCTGACACATACTACAACATGTAAACTTTATACATGAACACACATGGTCATAGAAAGTGAAACAAGCCAGACACAAAAGGTCACTTATTTTATGAATCCGTGTACATGATACATTCAGAATAGCCAAATCCATGGAGACATAGATTAATGGTTGCCAGAAGCTGGCAGGAGGGGAAAATGTAGGGTGACTGCTACTGGGTTGGAAAGTTGGTGTTTCCTTTTGGGGAGATAAAATGTTCTGGAATTAGTGGTGAATTTACGAAAAAAACCCACTGAATTGTACACTTTACAAAGGTAAATTTAATGGTATGTTAAACACATGGTAATTTAAAAATTGGAGAAAAATCACCATCAGCTTTGTGATTTTCTGTACACTTTATGTGCCAGGCATTGTGGTAGTTATGTCTCACTGATCTCTGTTCAGTCAATAGTGCACATTTCACACTGATACTTTTAGTGACTACGGGAGCACCTATGAACCTTTTAGCATCCCAGAGATTCCCAGGAGAGTAACACCTGGTCCTTAAATACACAACTGGGCCACAGTCCATATTAGAGTGTTAATTTCCGGGACAGAGCCAAGGCAAAACCCGTAACCAAGGGAACAGACGCCTTTCCACCGAAAATGGCCGCTAGCGCTTCTGTGCGTCGACGGTGCAGCGATCCCAGGAAGTAGCGTCACACGTAAGTTCCGGTTTCACCTGTTCCGGCACGGGCCAGTCTCGTGGTAACTGCGCGGTGCACGTGTGTTCACTCGGTTCGGGTTGCCGGAGTGATGGACGCTTTGGATCGGGTTGTGTAAGTTCGCCTGCTTTCTGCCCCTGTGGGAAAGGGGCTTCTGTGGAGGAATGAAGTGATGTCGCCTTTGCCTCCCTCTCCTCCTGGTTACCATTCTCCTTTCTCACATCCTTTGCCCGTCTGACCAGGTTGGGAGCCAATCGATCTGCTAGCCTGGGTCTCTGGGTTGCGGCCGCTTGCTGGGAGACTGCTAGCGGGGAAGCCCACTGTGGTAGTCGCGCGGTGGTGGTGGTACATGGGTATTGGCTGCTTTTTGTCCTAGCCAATTAGAAACGTCCTGATTTCCGGAGAAGTGTGAGGGAGGTGGGAGAGTGGGTGCTTACCCGCACAGGCCTCAGAATTGGGCAGATCTAAATGACATTCCGGGCGCGTTCACGTAAAGCTTTGTGACATTGGGCCATTTAATCTTTCCAGGTCTCATTTTACTGTGTAAAATAGCTTTCATAACCGTACCTCAGAGAACTAGGAGGATTATTTCCAAGAATATATGTAAAGCCTTTGCTGCAGTTTTTCTTTTCCTCCCAACCTTGTGCAGTTACTCTGAGTTAACCTTCAGTGATGTCTGTTTTAAATTAGTTAGCAAAAGATTGGTCTCCTAAATTTTCTTGTGGTTATTTGTTGTTGTCGTCGTACGATTTAGCTGGTTTAACAAGTAAACAAATTCTTCTTTTAGTCATTAATTGAGAGATTTTTGCTCGTTTGTTATATATTCCGCTAGATGTGGGGGCTGCAAAGGTGAATAAGACTGCAGTCTAATTGGGGGACAAATAGCTAATAAAACATACATAAGATGTTACTTGCACTCGTTGCTGATTAGTGAGAAGTAACAAACCACGTAGCCTTAGAGCATATAGCATTTATATTGCTCTATAGACAAACTCTTTTCATTTGATTTAGTAAATAATGTGTATCTTTATCAACCAGTAAATGATTAGAAGCTCCATGTGTGCTTGACATTTATCTGGAGGAGAATTTTAAAAATAATGCATGGTAAACTAAAGAATGTGCATATTCTGGTCCCCCCCCCCCCTTCTGGAAGTGTGCATAGGACTGGAAGAAGGAGGGAGGGTCACAGTTATTTAAGAGAGGAGTAATTCTTTCAGTAGAAGGCAGACAACTGTTGGAAAAGCAAGGTGCTCACTGTAGTAGAAGCAGAGGTAAAGCCTCCCTCTTTTGAAATATATAAAAACATTCTACTCCTGTTTTCATGTCATAAAATCAGAATAATGGATTTGTTTTCCCTTCATATTTTGCAGCGTGATTGGTCTAGATGAATTTTTAAATCTAGCTCTTTTTGAAGATTTGCCTACTTCCAGGCTGTGTGGCTTGGGCTAACTACCTCACTGGCTTCAGTTGCCTCATCTATAAAATGAAGATATTAATTGTATTTGTCTCATAGGGCCTTGGTGAACATTGAGCCTTAATAGAGTGACTCTATGAAAGTGTCACTCATTATTCTCTTTGTTCCACTTTCTTAGCAGTGATGTTGGAGTGGGATAGTATATATACTTCCTGGCAGGCATTGTGGTCCTAAACCTGGAGGAAAGACAAGCAATAATTAGCCTCCATGTTTAGTAACTGCCCATAGTTTGATCAGCAGTTGGTATGCATTTTTTTGTGTTAGGTTACAGATTACAGTTTGACTGCTTTAAGACTGAATTAAAAAACAATGGAGTAAAAATAGCAGTATTCACTTGAGTCCTTTTTTTGTTTATTGAATTAAAAAAGGTTTAGAAAGAAGCGGTGATAAAGGAATACTGAGAATATTAAAATGAAAGTCTTAAAAAACCAAAATAATAAAATTAACACTTATTTAGCAGTAATAACTGAATATTTCCTACTAATTTTCTTGCTAAAAAGTGAGATTTTGTTTAACGGTGGAATCCTAAATGATAAATGTTATGTAATGTTTCTGTTGATTTTTAAGATTTTGCACATTAGTCAAGTTATGGTTTTGTAATATGAGGAAAATGTTTTAAGTTGTTATAAATTATGATTTTTTTTCTGAACAGAAAGCCCAAAACGAAAAGGGCCAAGAGATTCCTTGAGAAGAGAGAACCAAAACTCAGTGAAAATATTAAAAATGCCATGCTTATTAAAGGGGGAAATGCAAATTCAACAGTGACACAAGTACTTAGAGATGTGGTATGTATATATACTTGTTTTTATTAATAAAATAGTATTAAAATCATCTGAGGAAATATACATTTGGGCTACTGGAGAAATAAATACATAAATAGATTTTCCTTGCCTTAAAAATAACTGCTAGCCTTAGCAGTGGCTCCCCACCTTTTTCTACTTGTGTACCGCTTTTAAACCCATTTCTATAAATTGTACCCCTTGTTTTTTTTTTTTTTTTTTTTTTTTTTTTTTTTTTTTTTTTTTTTTTTTTTTTTTTTTTTTTTTTTTTTTAAATGTGGGTAGTTCCCTGGCTGAGAATTGAACCCAGGCCACAAGGTTGACAGCGCCGAAGCCTTAGCCACTACATCACCAGGGAACTCCCCCACCTTGTTTTTAAAACAGCTGTTTTTAAATACTGACACTGGTACAGTGTCTGTCTTAAAGTAAAACAGTGGAAATGAGGTAATTAGTTAGGAAAGAAAACTTACTACACTAAAAGTACAAACCACAGATTTAATTTACAATATTTGTTATACAGTTAAATATTGATAATGATCAAGTATTTAAACATTAAACTACCTGAAAAAAATTAGAATTAAAGAAATTAGAAAGACAGTGCACTTACTTTTACACAGTCAGTAACTAAACTGATCAGTCTGGCTACATTTGAGGAAGTTCTAGAAAATCGCAAACAGATTGTTCTGAAACTATGCATAATGACTGGTAGTAGAGTGGTTTGGGAGAAGTGTTCATAGCCATGCCCTCACCAATCATCATTCGCTAATGTGATCTAATTTTGAAGTGTCTCCATTAATGGTGATTCAAACTTAACATTTATTGTTCCAAAAGTAACATTTTCCATTTTTTTACTTTACTTGTTTTTTCACCATTACTGATTATTTTTTGTGTACCCTGGCGGGTACGTGTACCACTGCTTGGGAACCAATGCCTTAATGAACAGCTAAAGTTGGAGGTTATTTGCCTTGTCAACGCACTGACTACTAGTTTTCCTTAAAACAACTGTTTTTTTTTTTTTTAGTAAAGTTCAACTGTTTTCAATTACTAGAATTTGGTTTACTCACATTTAAGGAATATATCTAATTTGTAAAGTGAAATAACTACATATTACTGTATATTTCTTAACTAACACCAGGTAGTGTGCTAGGTGCTAAGGGTTAATAGATGAGAGTCTTTCCCCTCAGTGAGCTTAGTGAGGGAGACAAGTTAAAAATTAGTGCATTGTGAATTAAGTGCTTTGCTGGATGCATGCACAGGGTGGGATGTGAGGCAAATTTGGAGTGAGATCTGGAAGAGGAAGAGAAGGGTTTCCAGGGCTGAGAATAAAGCTTGTTCAAAAGCAAGTGTGAAGGAGCATGATGCATGTGGGGCACTACCAATAATTGGGGATGGCTAAAGGAGAGTAAGGTAGATGAGGATAGAAGGACAGGAAGGGAGCAGATGGTAACATGGAGTTCGAACTTGAATCTGAAAGCTCAGTGGAACAATGGGAAGATTTTAAGTGAGAGACATGAACCTTTTAATCATTTTAACTAAAGAGGGCTGAAGCAGATACAGGACACTAATCCTTTGCTGTCAACCAGGTGAAGAGCATCTGGAGCAATGAAAAGGAGATGATCAGAGAGAACCTATGTTGTTGCAGAGGTTGGGCATGAGGAGGAAATAGGACTTACCAGGTTTCTGGCTTTGGATGCCTGATAAGCAATAATGTCAATTAAAGAATGTATCATGTGGAGCAGGTTTGATGGGAAAAGTGATATATTCCGTTTAGGACATCTAAGTGATGGCAATAAAAGCTGTTTTTTTCTACCACTGTAGCCTGATGTTTAATCTCAGTGTCTAGCACATAGTAGGTGCTCAGTAAATGTTTAATCAGTTAATGAAAGGTATAGTCTATAGGGATATCTAGGAGGTAGTTGAATATTTAGGCTTTGAGTACAGCAGATAGATTCTTTGAGTTATATCAACTAAGTAATTGAATGACTAACCCCTGTGCTTATTATGCACAATAGTCGATTCAGATATCTGAATGCCTAACTTACACTCCTCCTCTTTGTTTGTCATTGTGTTGATGGGATACTGTTCCTGTCCTCCCCATATTTTGTCAACACAATGACCCTACATATTTAAGTAAGTTCTGAGAGCAGCACAATGTTACAGATCATTACAATAGTTAACACTCATGTTGATGCAGGGAAACATTTGGTCAGGAATCATAAGTTTTAGTACTTAACACAATAGATTTTACTGGTGAATTTCTTTTGTTCACTCGCTCTGATAGTTAAGGAATGATCATTTCACCTGTTTTTTTTTTTTTTTTTTTCATTATTTTCCTTCATTTGCTCCTTTCTCTAATTTAAGATAGTGTCTTAGATCTTTCTTATTCCCTGTGGTAGAGCAGTACTGATCATATAGGTAATGTAATTATTAGTGGATGGGTGGAAAGAAATAGGAGAAAAATGAAAAAAGGATTGAATAACAGGAATTTTTTAAAGGACAGTGTTTAAACTGTCTAGTATTCTGATTGTCATCATGGTGACTTTCTCAGTTCTCTTATTTCACAACAACATTACTTCAATTCTATCAGCCTTTCCTGATAGGATTTATTTTTTCTGTTTTCTTTCTTTTTTTTTTTTTTGTGGTGGTTCCCTGTCTGGGAATCGAACCCAGGCTGCTGGGTTGAGAGAGCCAAAGCCTAGTCACTACACCACCAGGGAACCCCCTCTGTTTTCTTCTGCTGCTCTTTCTACGCTCAAATTGTTTGATTGGAAAGAACAAAACAAATAGAAATTAAAATAATAAAGGGAAGCATTTAAGTTGGATAGACTATTTGAAAGGGCATAAAAAAATTTTAATTAGGAAAGTCTAGTCTAAGTTAGAATATTAAGCTTATGTTGCAAGTTGTTATAAGTGAGCAAAAGAGAGCCAAGCAGAAGACATCAGCATAGGATTTAGGAACCAGAGTAATCTTGTATAATGAATGTATAATGCTTTGTTTTTACCTCTGCTTTTCAGAATGTGTTTTGTTTTGATAGCTATAAATTATGTTTTACAGTATGCACTGAAAAAACCATATGGCGTCCTGTATAAAAAGTAAGTCATAAATTCTTTTATTTTACTTCAAATCAGGTGTATCTAACCCGTGGACCAGGACAGCTTTGAATGTGGCTCAACACAGATTCTTAAAACATTATGAGATTTTTTTTGTGACCTTTTTTGTTTTTTTAGCTCATCAGCTATTATTAGTTGTATTTTATGTGTGACTCAAGGTGATTCTCTTCTAGTGTGGCCCAGGGATGCCAAAAGGTTGGACATCAGTGTTTTAAGTTATGCAAAATGATCATTTTTACATAAATGAATTTTCCTTTTGATTTAGTTCCTACATGAGATTCCTAGATGTGAGATTACTTGGTACAGCTTCATGCCCAGTATAGCATATTGACAAAATTGCTTTTTGGAAAGTTTGCTTTTTGGCAGAATGCCTTATACAAATGTCATGGGCCTTTACCAATTTTTTTTAAAATTAAGAAATGAAAATGATATTTTGTTTAACTTTTCATTTTCCATGTTTCTAACAGGTCATATTTGCTTATTTGTGAATTGTTGGTAGCTGTTAATCATAAATGCTACAATAATTTTTCCTGGTTTGTTTGTCTTGCATCATTTTTAAAAAAATACTTTTTTTTGCTGATTATAAATATATATATATAAGTAATATATATATTTATCTTAGACAATTAGGATAATGGAGTATACACCCATAGATAAGCAATGTACATTTTGACATAATTTCTCCCTGTGTATTTTTATAACTACATGTCTGTTTTATTCTTTAAACAAAATTGAGAACTTGTTGTATGATATGTTTTTTTCTTAAATTCATAAAAATTATGAACTGTTTTATAAATACTTTATTTACATGATTAAAAATCAGAAATTATACACTGAAAATATGAACATACTTTTCCCAGAACAATCACCATCATTAGTTTCTTATATATCTTACTAGAATTTCTTTATGTATATTTAAGCAATTAAAAAATATATTCTTATTTCTCTCTCTTTTTCTTGAATGATAACATGTTCTGCATTTCTCTATCTACTAATTCTCCATCTCCACTATTACTGTTCCTGGTCCAATTCACCATTTTTTTCTTTCTTTGCTGGGTTACTGCTGTAGTTCTTTATATCTTTCACTCTTGGAGTACTACATTCCATTCTCATATAGCCAACAGAGGAGTCCTTTAAAAGGAAATTTGAATCCAATCATGTCACTCTACTGCCTGAAATTCTTTAGTGCTTTCCCATTAGCCTTTTAGTACCTGCAATATTTAACCTTGCCCAAAAGTCCTACCTGACTGTGTCTACATCTTTGACTTCATATTCCACCGCTGTCTGTGCTCACTAAGCTTCAGTGACACTTGCCTTCTTTCTGTTTTTTGAATAGTCTAAGCTTTTTCTACCTCAGTCTTTGCTAATTCTATTCCTTCTTCCTACAGTACTCTTAACCTCAAACTTTGCTATGGCTAACTCTTCTTTTATCAGGTCTCAGCTCAAATAGTCATTCTCCACTCTTCAAATTGACACAATACCCTATTTCATTTTTGTCACAATAGTTACTACCTTTTGAAATTCCTTATTTTTCCACTAGAATGTAAGCTCCAAGAAAGCAAGGCTCTTGTTTGACATAGTATTGTAGTATCCTTAGCTCTTACAGCAGTGCACATAGTAGGCACTAAATAAATACTTGATTGAATATCTTTCCAGCATATTTTTTATCTGAATATAAAATTATATTTAATAAGTTACTTAATTGTTAATAAGATTATTAAAATTAGGCTCACATTTTTCAGTATTTTTTTCTTTTTCTACATTTTCAACATTAGGAAAAATATTACAAGACCATTTGAGGATCAGACATCATTGGTAAGGATGAAAATCTTTCTGATTTAAGAGAGCATGTACGTGATTATTCAGTCTAATTTATTTTGTACTCTTCATTTATGATTTTTTTTTTTTTTTTTTTAATATGTGGGTGGTTCCCTGGCTGGGAATTGAACCCAGGCCACAGCGTTGACAGCTCTGAAGCCTAGCCACTACACCACCAGGGAACTCCCTATGATTTTTTAAAATTAGAAATCATCCTATGTGAGGAAATTTTGATGTAAAATGTAAGGAAGTAAAACTTATTTTCAAAATAATGACTGTGGTTCTTACATTTCACTATGACTATGTATTATTCACTGCTTGCAAATCTATTGATAGAATTTTTAAAAATTGAATTGCATTTTAAGTGCATACTTAATGCATTGTCAAAAGGAAGCTTGATATGGGTCTTTTTGTAAAGCAAGTTTGATTTTTAAAAATCTGACTTTTCTTTCTTTGGATATTTTTACAACATCGAACTCTACCTAAGTTATTGCTAACATCGAACTCTACCTAAGTTATTGCTAACAAGTGTTGGTTGCTTCACTGAAATTAATCAAATTTCTGTTTAAGTATATTGGCAACCAAAACTAAATGAAAAAACCTAAATGAACAAAATCAGAAGGTTAAAGATAGTATACATTCTAGCATAAGATAGTCCTACTGAGAAATGAGCACTTTGATAATTCAGTCTTTGAACTTTAACCTTTGATTGAAAGTGACCTGTAGGCAATGTAGACTGCTTCCTTTTATTGCATTTTTACTCGTGTGCACTCTGGGTGCATGTTGATCGCTGGTTCAATCCAGGCAACTGACATGCTTTTGTTAGACATACAGTATTAATGCAGGTGTCAGGATAAGTCAAATGTAATTTCATTTTTTATTTTTATTTTTTTAAGCTTTTGGAAAAGTCCCAGGTCCTCATGTATTGTGCAATAATGACTTCATTAAGAAAGAAAAAAAGGAAAAAACAAAAAAAACCCCAATTGCTTCCTTGGTGATTTGGGGACATTTATTGCTGCAATGAATGTTGTAACAGGAAAAATTTTCATTAACTCCTGGCACTCAGTAATTAATGCATGATAGGTCTATGAAATGAACTTACCAGTTATGGTGGGATTATAAATAAAGTGAGGGATCCAACATTACTTTGAAAGTCATCCCAACTCTTTATGTTTGGATTCTATGCACTGTGATCTTAAGGTTAACAGCATGAATTAATGTGCATCTTTAAAGGATGGTAATGAAAGATCTTGTGTATTTATTGAATTGTTTATATCTGATGTCACATTGTTTTGACATGGAAGATTTTCAAGTAACATTGGCAGAAAGGTACAGTATGTTGTCCCTATGGTAAAAATAAACGCATTTTTTGATACATAGTTCCATAATCTCTGAAGTAAAAGTATGAGTAGTATAGGATATGAATAGTTTAATCAAGGCTTTATTTTGGAAGTAAGAAAAATGGCAGTAATGATTAAACTGCTGCAGTCCATAATTTGGGCTTGTTATTTGTACACTAATGATTTTCCCGAGTAGATTACACTGTTATTTCCTGCTAGCCATCAGCGTGAGCCCTACTGCCTAAACACTTTCATTTATTTATGTTTGGAAAATCGATAAACATTTTTGTTTGCAATTTTCTTTCTTTTGTTATGTCTTTAAGTCAAGTTTGAATGTTATAGTACTTGAATTGAAAAACTTTTGTCAAGTTCTTTCTTGTAAATTTTCTGTATTTGTAAATATCATCTTGTCCATCAATCCTGTACCCTAAAATAAGAAATACATTTTTGACACAGGCTTAATGTTTAAAAAAAAAAAAAAGATGGTATATAGTAAATGGTGAATGATGAATGGACTTTGAGTATATGATGATACTAGTTTCTAATGAAAATCTTAAGGGAGTAAGTGGTTTAAACTAAGTTGATTTTATAAAAAGAATCAGAATGTGATTATGTTGTCTTGACAAGAACACAATTACTTGTTTTTATCTTTTAGTTAGTGAATTATAAAAAAAAAAGCTTTTGGAAAGAATCTCAGTAATTAATTAGAAGACTGAAATTGAACATCTTATCCTAATGTGGCAACTAATTGCAATAAAAATTATAATAAAAATATTGGCAAAATAAATATTTTGTTTTTTACAAAATTACTTTTATTGTAGTCTTGGGTGTTTTAAAGTCATTTGTTGTTGGGATAATGAAAATAAAAACATGGGGTCTAACCCAGAATTCTCTCTCTTCCATCTACCTCTTACCAAGGACTGGTAATATTTTGTCACACCATGATGCTTTTAGTTGAGTGACCACTTTGTACTAATGGTCTGTTATAGAATCTGTAACATTCTGTACTTTTTCAATCCAGTGTTGATATACAGCTTTTCTTACACTTGAAATTGTGACATTTCTTCTCGTTGGTCTTCCATCTCCGGACATAGTTGATATTTCATTGGCTAAATAAATCTCAGACCTCTAAAGCTCAAAATGTTAACGGAAACAGTAGTCATGTTGGAAATGTTGAATTCACCCTCCTGACCCCCCTCCCCCCCCTTTTTTTTTTTTTTTTTTTTTTCTTTTTGGTATGTGGGTAGCTCCCTGGCTGGGAATCGAACCCAGGCCGCAGCGCTGACAGCACCAGCGCCGAAGCCTTAAGCCACTACACCATCAGGGAACTCTCCCTCCATTTTTTACAGTACAGTCTTGAACTGTGCTTGAGATTGAGAGTTGACAAATATACTTCCTGTGGGCCAAATCCCTGTTTGTATTAGGCCCATTGGCTAAGAATAGTTTTTATATTTAAAAAAAAATTTTTTTTTTGGTGGGGGGATAGTTCCCTGGCTGGGAATCGAACCCCGGCCGCAGTGTTGAGAGCACCGAAGCCTAGCCACTACACCACCAGGGACCCCCTCCCCCCCCCAAAAAAATTTTTTTTTAAGAAAGCATATAAAAAGCCTAAAATATTTACTAGCTGGACTTTTGCAGATAATTTGACAACCCTTGCTCCATAATTTTAACAAATAAAAAGCAGATTTTATGGAGAACAACAGAGATGAGTACTATATATATGTGAAAGGTAGTTTATGGAAAGCTTTGGGGGTGTTAGTTATAACACAAGAATGTAAAAAAAATTTTAAGAAAGCATTTTTCATTTATTTAGACATTTAAAAACATTTTTGAATACCTACTTTGTGCCAGACACTGTATAAGATACTTTAACATATGAGAAATCAGATGGCCTTTACAGATTTCTGAAGGAGACATTATTGTCTCTGATTTACACATGATAAAATTAATTCTCAGACAGGTTGGCCAGATCCCATAGCTCTGCTAAAATTCTTAGACTTTCTGACTTTGTGTCTTCCACGTGGAGCATGGATAGGCAAGTAGGTGATACTTCATTGCCTCTCTTCTATTTAACCACTGGAATGAATGATAAGCTAAACCAGTGGCCCATACCCATATAGTTGTTTCATCTCTTCTTTAATGTTTGTCACGAATGTAAGAAACTTTTCCAACTGGACTAGAGCACATTGAATCTAAATTTGTGCTGAGATTGGGAATCTCAGTAAACAGTCAAACTGTGGGATGTAGTGAGCATGCACATCAGTGTAAAAGGAGCTGTTTGGGACAACTGTTTCCACTTCTCAAATCTATTAATATAATGGAAGTCAGTACTTTGGAGAGCCATATGGAGGAGATATTTCTTACTGGTAGGAACAACATAGGTCTGTCATTCAACCCTTGCTGGCTGTACAAATGGAACTAGTCACAGCTGGGTGGCGTGGAGATTCTAGAGCAAGAAGATTCCTATGTAGATGAAGTTCTTAATGAAAAGTAGATATATGCTTTGTAAACTCATGAGTCCAGTTATAAACATCTACAATCACCACATTGATTAATTCATGTGTATATTAAATATATGCTAAGATGTACTATTGATGATAGTAATAATGTCCCATGAGTAAAGGCATTTGTTTAGCAGCTGAAATACTTGCTGTGCTACTGCATAGCTGAAAATAAATGGTTTCATTTTATTTATTAACCAAATAGTTTTTGCATATTTTTAGTCTTGAACTTACATCTTTTCCTGATGAACTCCCAATCAGAAAATTTGTAGTAAAAAGGTAGAAATAAATCCCTTTTGTTCTACATGCAAGTAGTTCATTAAGTCTACATTAATTCCCACTGGGGAAAAAAAAAAACTGAACTTTTTTTTTAGGTTAGAGGTACAGTTCTTAAGTTTCTTATATTTATCATTGATTAAATGGAATTTCTTTGATTTTATAGGAATTCTTTTCAAAGAAGTCAGATTGTTCTTTATTCATGTTTGGCTCCCATAATAAGAAGCGGCCAAATAATTTAGTAATAGGTAAGTCTCATTTGCTTTTTAATATTTTTATTTATAGAGTCACTTCTGTGACTCAGATTAATTGATGGTGTTGAAGATTCAGGAGTAGCTGGTAAGTTCTAAACTAGTACTTTTATTTTCCTTGTGAGTTTGAATAAAATTTTCATCTACCAGTTTTCAAGTTAAGAATGGGCGTGTAGGAGTTCCCTGGTGGTGTAGTGGCTTAAGGCTTCAGCACTGGCACTGTCAATGCTGCGGCCTGGGTTCGATTCCCACCCAGGGAACTGCCCACGTACCAAAAAAAAAAAAAAAAGAATGGGTGTGTAAATATTAACTCAAGTTATAGATATTTTTCTAATATACAACATATATATCCTAAGTCATTGCTAGAGTTAGAAAATAACAAAGTAGCATTCCTACTTGCATAAATTAACCCTTCCCTAATAAATCCTATTTAATGAATATATCTGAAAATGATTCTTTGCGTGGGTGTATTGAGACTTGGTCTGCCTGCCATGCTCACTGGCTTAGGCAAGAAACCCTGTACCCTCTATGGGCCTTTATTTATTTTTCCATAAAATAAGGGAATTTGGCTAAATGATCTTTAAGATCCTTTCCAGGACCAAGATCATAACAGTTTATTCTAGGTAGAGTTGAAAACTTAAGAAAGAGAAGACATGTTTGAAGAATATAAGGAGAAAGAAAGAGGTAGGTATTAGGACATTTTGAACATGCAAGTAAGTAGGTATATAAAAGGCGGCTATTTGGAAAAAATAAATGCTTAAAATAAATTATTTTTCTCCTAGGTCGTATGTATGACTACCATGTGCTGGATATGATTGAATTAGGTATTGAAAAGTTTGTCTCTCTAAAAGATATCAAGGTAAGATACTGATCATAAAAATAAAAAGCATTTTGTGATTTGCTCTTGGGCTATATTGACCTCTTGTGGTAAAGGGTGATGATACAGTTTTATTGCTTAAAAGAGAAAACTATATTCTAGTATGCTCTAAGATAAAAGCACAATTTCATTTTACTTTAAAAAGAGGAATATATTTATAAAATATGATACATGTGGATCTTCTGGCAGTTAGACTTCAGAGTGGTTACTGACTTGTCCAGGCCCATGGTTTTTTTGGTTTTTTTTTTTTTTTTTTTTTGGTTTGTGGGAAGTTCCCTGGCTGGGAATCGAACCCAGGCCACAGCGTTGACAGTGCCAGCGCCGAAACCATAAGCCACTACACTACCAGGGAACTCCCTAGGCCCATGGTTTAAATGCTGTCCTCTCCCTCTGAGTTATCATAGCCCCTGTTTCATGAAACCTCAGAAATACCGGATTTTCAAAGTGAACTTTGTTCTAAACCTAAGAAGCTTGGCTGATCCTTCAGTATTTTATTTGCTAGTCACTAGACTGGCTGCTCAGTCTTCCCTTTGAGGGCTTGCATCTTTGTGTCTCTTTGTTTGAATGAGATTATGCAATAGAAAGTAGTGAAGTATTAGAAAGGTAAGAAAACTCTCCTAATTCAGCTCCTGGGTCCAAATTCTTTTGACTTAAATCTATTATTTCAAATACATTATTTCACTGAGATGAGACCTCCTAAGTACCCAGGGAAAGCCTGAAATTATTTTCTTTATTATATAGATTTAGAGATTGAAACCCAAAGAAATTTTATTGGTGACCTGGAGTCATACATACTGTAAATGGTTTAACCAGTTAGGACTCAAGGACTTGGAAAGAAAGGATTTTGAGCTTTGTAATGGAAAGTTACATAATTGTTCTCACTTTATTGGTCGTTGGGGATCACATTATAGTTGAAAGAATTATAGCAAATATATAATCACTCCTTTTTCCAGCCTCCTTTAAAAAAGACATAACTTCCAGGTTGCCTGTGGGTTTGAAAAAAGGTTCTTACCAGATCCCCTTTTAGCTACACTAGCTTCCTTGAGTATAGTATAAAATAGTAGCCTGAGATTGGATTTAGAGATCAACACTTGGGTTTGAGGCTTGTCTGATAAGTCAGTTATTTTTCTGAACCTCAGTTGCAATCAAGTATTAAATAGGTATAACAACATCAAATGAAGTAATATATATATATATATATATATATGAAAATGCTTATCAATGAAAATGTATTGGAAGGTGTTTTGTATAAGCTGTGATGCGTTACTATGGTGGAAGTAAACATTTTATTACAGTTTTCTCTTGGGGCTGTGCATGAATCCCTAGAGATGAGCAGCATATCCCCATTTCACCTTTACCACTGCTGCTAGCTATTTGGTCACCAGTTAGTGGGTCTTACCCTAGCAGATGCATGCATGCCAACCCCTCTACTCTTTCTAATTCACTTCCAAAGCAAAGAAATACTTCATCACTGTGCAGCTTGTAAGCTAGACCACACATTAGTTATTGTTTGTCAGGGCTCATTCTTACCAAGAACCATTAAACTGAATACTAAGTTTTCACTTATGGAGCATATCCATAACTATAAGATTCGTAATTGATGAAAATGCACTTACATTGACATCCCTGCATAGACTGTTAGTCCTTCACTTTTTATCCCATTATTTGATTTTAAGCTTGTATTTTTAGTTTGTTTTGGAGTTACATGTTTGTTTGTTTGTTTGTTTTTTGTTTTGGTTGGTATGTGGGTAGCTCCCTGGCTGGGAATCGAACCCCAGGCCGCAGCGTTGACAGTGCCAGCGCCAAAACCTTAAGCCACTACACCACCAGAGAACTCCTGGAGTTACATGTTTTGTTAAATTTTTCTTCATACTTATTTCCTCTTTACTCTGCCTCCTGTTTATATTGTTTTGTCTTGTTTGTTTTTTGTTTTGGTGGTTCCTTGGCTGGGAATCGAACCCATGCCACGGCATTGAGAGCGCTGAAGCCTAGCTACTACACCACCAGGGAACCCTTGCCTCCTCTTTTTTTTTTTTTTTTTTTTTTTTGCTGCCTCATTTTTAAGACATCTTTACTAGTTATTTCTTTTTTCACTTGCCTACTTTTATTGCCAAACCTCATCCATCTGTTAACTCCTAAGCAAAGTTTGATTAGACTCTACCAGGAAATTGAGTGATTATTGTAGAAGCCTGTTTTACAAGATGGACAAACATCTAAAGGTGTTTTCTTTTCTTTTCTTTTCTTTTTTTTTTTTTATGTGGATAGTTCCCTGGCTGGGAATCGAACCCAGCCACAGCGTTGACAGCGCCAAAGCCTTAGACACTACACCACCAGGGTACTCCCTCTAAGGATGTTTTTTTTCTGCATAAAATAAGCCTTAATAAATGAGATGATTAAAATTTAAGGCTAGTTGATTTTATTTTAGATAGTATAAAGTATATTGCAACTGCCTGGGACAAGTTTGTGTGTAATTTATAAGAATTTCCTTTTTTTATTCAAAAAGTTCAAAGATTTCATAATTATAGTATTTTTAGTATACTATATTATAGTATTTGTATGGTATTAAAATTTTTTAGTGCCTTTGAGACTGTTGCAATAAAGCTTATGTGTTGTAGATTCTTGTAGTTCAAGGTTTTCACATTGTGAAAAGTATCAGTGATCTACATATTAAATACAACTTTTCACATAAGTTGTTTATATTTTTATGATGTATATAAGGGATCATAACTTAAAGTAATATTTTTTATTACTGTACATTGTGGTCAGGATGGTTTAAAAGCTGGGGTTGTAGTTGATGTTACCTTACCTTATCTTACCTATCGTATGTACTTTAACCCCCAACCCCCAGACCTAGAGATAGCAAGTAGGATCAGTAGGACAGATGGAGCACATTGGTCTGGAAAGTCCATTTAAGCTCTTGATCAGACAGATCTTAGGCATCTCTCCTAAGTATAGACAGTTAAGCTTCACAGTTTAGAAGCAGAGAATGCCAGCAGCAGATTGGTCTTGATAAACAGGGAAGCAATAGGTGACCTCTGGTCCTGGAGTAGAGGATGTTTGTTTTTCTGCCCTCTTCTGTTCCTTTCCTTCCCTTCCCTTCTCCTTTCCCCTTATCCTTTTCCCCTTTTCTTTCCTTTCCTTTCCTCTTTTGCTAGATTTGAATAACCATTGGTAATACCAGAGTAGAGGTAATAGAATCCATGGGAAGCTCAGACCAGCAACTATTCACCTTCTTCCATAAATTAGTCCTTCAGATAAAGAATTTTTTCTATTCAACTTTCTTTCATTTCAGTGGCTTTTAAATAAAAATCCTCTTACTACTCGTATCACATTCTTGGTATAAAAAATATAGAACTGGACAAAGTACTTTTTGTAATAAAGGCTTAAACCCTGCTGAGTGAGGATTAAACCATACTTTTCTATAGCTTGTATAAAATTAATGCTTCTCATGTGAATGTTTAGTTGGTAGTTTAATTAAGCTTTCATTTAAAAATACTGTTTATCTGATACAGTAGAAAAGGCACTGGTATAAATAATTCAAAGAAATTAAATTTATTTTGACTCTGGGATGCTGGTTATTAAAACGCTGTATTTGTTTTGTAGTAAGTTTAGCTTTTTATTTTAGTCTTTGCATAGAATAATGTTAAAAAGTAGCTTATACCATTTTTTGACCACTTATTAATTTGTCAGTGTGAGGGGGTAGAACAGAAAATTATTATTATTATTTTTTTTTATTCTTTTTTTTTTTTTTTTTTCTTTTTGGTATGTGGGTAGCTCCCTGACCCGGAATCAAACCCAGGCCGCAGCGCCGACAGCGCCAGCGCCAAAGCCTTAAGCCACTACACCATCAGGGAACTCCCAGAAAATTATTTTTAGTATAAAAATCTGTAAGATTAAAATTCCCAACTCTGGTTTTAAGTCTAAAATCAGTATTTGTAGTCATAGTTTTGGGACACTTACGAAAAATCTGAAAATAAATTATTACATATAAATATTGACTACTTTAAAATCAGCATATAAACATTTTAGACTTGATAATTATGTAATTATGATTTTTTTTCATATCCTAGAATAGTAAATGTCCTGAGGGAACAAAACCCATGCTAATATTTGCTGGTGATGATTTCGATGTAACAGAAGACTTCAGAAGGCTAAAAAGTCTTCTTATTGGTAAGTATTTTAACACTTATCTGCAGGGTAGCTCAGGTAGGCAGGCTTAGAATTAGTGGCACTTTGCCACTTCACTCCAGGCACCAGCTTTTTCTTTTGGATCTCTTGTTTTCTTTTTCATTAATTTCTTTATTCCCCACTAGCAGGGAAGAGTTAGAAGGGTGTTATACTCTATAGTTGATTATTATTTTTTGATACTGTAGTAATTTTGGTATTAACATATTTATATAGCATTTTACACTTTATAAAAATTCTTGCTCCCATCTCCTGCCATTATTGATATCATTAAATGAAATTTTTAAGATAAATTTTTGTTTTTTTTGTTTGTTTGTTTTTTTGCTTTTTTGGTATGTGGGTAGCTCCGTGGCTGGGAATCGAACCCAGGTCGCAGCGTTGACAGCACCAGCGCCGAAGCCTTAAACCACTACACCACAGGGAACTCCCCATAAAATTTTTTATACATCATTCCCTTCCAACTCAAAGTCTCTACGAGTTTTTCTGATATACAAGGCTTTTCATACTGTAATTTGCTTTCTTGATCTCCTCCAGTGTCCTTCCTCCCTTTTCCATTAAAAGTGGTTTTTTGAAAATATATTCTGCATATTCCTAATGTCTTTTCTGATTTCATTCTTATTTATCTGGTTTCTTTCATTCTTGCATATTTCATTTCTTTCCCAGGAAACCCTCAGTGACCTCCCCAGCTCCTTTTATTTCATTTTCATCATCCTAAGGGCCAAACATGTATTAAGTACTTTATATATATTGCTTCATTCTCACAATAACCTTTTAAGGTTGTTTTATAGATAATTTACTCTTAATGAACTACACTAGTTCCCAGTGATTTATGTAATGATCTATGCTTTCCTGTGTGTTCACAGGTCACCTTAAAATCCAGTATACACTAGTCATTGTCTGGGATTGACATTAATTCTACCAATTTTAAAGCACTTTTTCTCCCCTTTTTTAGAAAACTGGCATTGTTCTCTGATTTCTTAAATGTTACTAATACTTAATATTTTGTGAGCATTTATGCCGGCTCTTTTCTAACTCTGAAGAGAAATCTATTTAATCCCTAGAAATACAAATGTTTCTTGATACTCAGCAGCATTATCTCAGGTTTAAAGAATTTATTCCATTTGAGCTTTTCATGCACCATTCTTACAAGCTAGGTGACACACTTTTTTGGTTGTCCTCCTTATGGATTTTTATATACTTTGCACTAAATCACTTTTGAAAAGTTGGTGGGGTAAATGTTATAAATAAATTAAATTGTATATGTGCTCTTTAGAAATCTGAGTTGACCAAAACAGGTTTGTGGATAGACTACATTGCTTTCATTTCTTCCTTACTGGGATTACTTAGGGTCTTATTGTTGGAATTACAATTTTCAGAACTTCTCATTTCTCTTATTAATAATGGCTCTGTTTTTTTAAAAAATGAGTACCATATAACCAGTTTAGTCCTTTCTAAAGCTCTTGAGTTTGGTGAGTCTGAATCGAAAACCAAAGCCTAAGCTTTTCTGCCTCTGCCGCCCTGCATGCACAGTGAGCAAGCAGTTCCCTTGCAGAGTGTTTGCTATAGGTTCTTACCTGTATTTTTGATGAATTAAAAAGAAATCATAAGGGAGTTCCCTGATGGTGTAGTGGCTTAAGGCTTTGGCACTGGTGCTGTCGGCGCTGCAGCCTGGTTCGATTCCCAGTCAGGGAGCTACCCACATACCAAAAAGCAAAAAAAAAAAAAAAAAAAAGAAATCGTATATGAAAGACAATGACGAACATTTTTTTCTTTTAATATTATACACCCCAAAATATCAAAAGTGTTTTTCCTATTGCTTGTACTCCATTGGCTTAGATTTCCTGCTTTTTATCTCCTAGTTCTTCCAATTAATTATTAATTGTATGAGAGTAGTACTTAAAATTTGTTATAACAGAGAGGGCTTTTGTCTGCTTTTGTTTAAATGGTTTTTATTGAAACTTTATCTTATTATTTTGTGCTTCCACTAGATGGCAGGAGTAACCACATAATGCAGTGACGAAGGGGAGGGAGTGAGAACCATAAAGGAATCTGGGGAAAGAAGAAAGAGCGATAGAATGAGATTGTTGGGCACAAAGGGAAACTGAGTTTTAAATATAATATGAAGGGGGGCAATGACAGACTTCTTGGTTTATGTTTTGTGTTCAAATGGAATAAAGTACAGCAGTAGTAGGGATAGAGAACTTTATCAAGGGCTTTCTTCCTTCTAGGAAGTTCTTTTTTTGTAATTGGCCAGAAAGAAAAGTTAACTTCTTAATTTCAGTATTTTCATGGCACATACCTACTTTGTTCATTCTGAATTTTGCTTCTCTTACTTTCTCAAATACTATATAAATTTGTAGTTCCTACAAATTTAATAGGTCCTACTTTTCTTTATGGAAAACCAGTAAATACCGGTTTTTAGTTTCAGTTCACCCTGAATTTTATGGTTACTTTTTTATATGGCTGTTCCTTGTATATAAAGGTGATAATAAATTAAGTAATGGTCAGTTTTATTAAATGTTCTTTTAAGGCCTACCTGAAATTGAACTGCCTAACGAGGTTACTTCTTCATTGCCTTTTATCTGTATCAATGGTCGTTGTTTTAATTTTTTTGACCATTCTCATTTTCTTTTTTTTTAATTCATTTTTATTGTTAGACTTATTGGGGTGACATCTGTTAGCAAGGATTACATAGGTTTCAGGCATATAATTCTACATTCTCATTTTCTAAGTCTTATTCTACTTGAAAAAATATATAATAGTGAAAATTACTGTCATAAGTTAGGTCACGTAATTTATTCAATGTAATCCTTTCTACAGTTCTACAAAGGTCACTGTGTTAGTGGGCTTGGGCTTCCATACAAAATACCACAGGCTAGGAGGCTTAAACAACAGAAAGTTACTTTCTCACATTTCTGGTGGCTAGAAGTTCAAGATCAGAGTTTCTGGTGTGGACTCTCTTTCTGGCTTCTTGATATGTGCTCATATAGCTTTCTCTCTGTGTGTGTGTGTGTGTGTGTGTGTGTGTGTGTAGGGAGGGAAGAATGGAGGCAGAGAGAGAGGGAAGAGTGTGTCAACTTTCAGGTGCCTCTCTTAAAAGCACACTAATCCTATGGAATCACGGCTCCACCCTTAGGACTTACCTCATTTTAACTCTAATTACTTCCTTAGAGGACCCATTTCCAAGTATAGCGACACTAGGGGTTAGACCTTTAACCTATGGATTTTGGAGGGGCACAAACATTCAGTTCATTGCAGTAATATTATTCCCATGTTGTGGATGAAGAAATTCAGACCAGTTAACTTGTCCAGTGTGCAGAGCTAGTATAATAAATGGTAGAATTAGATAGAGTCTGATCTAGTTTCTGACTCCAGATCCCCTGGTCTTTCCCATCAACACCCTGATCAGCCACCTATGCCCATTCCCAATGTATTTACTCATGGGCTCAACCACATTTGAGCTCTTATTTTTGTTTGGAATGATCTATTGAAAAAAATATACAAATTGGGGCTTTCCTTCTAACTATAACCAATTTATCTTCTACCTCTTCCATCTTATAATAGTTCTATTTAACTGGGTTTTTATACTTATTCCCATACTCATAATTATATCTCCCATTTTACCTCACCCCTCATTTCTGTCCATTTTAGGGTCAACCTTTTCCTCAGTTTTTGGAGGTTTAATACACTTTAATCCATCACCCCTTTGATGTTTCAGCTGCCTCTTGTACTTTTATTGCCCTAGTCTTTGAAACAGCTGTTTTTCCAAGGAGCCCTAGGTTTTTTTAAAGTGATAAATTACTTTAGAAATCATAGTCTGGGCACTATAGATAGTCTCTGGGTTGGTTGTTGTTTCTAGGCTTTTTTGGTGGACAGAACTATGAAATATGTTTGTTTGTTAAGCTAAAATATATCCTACATTCTTACTGAAACTTGTAACTCAAATTTAGGACAAAGGGATCTTAACTTCATTGACCTCACTTATGTACTTTCTTCATGCATGACAAAAGTCCAGGTTCCCAATGACTTCAACATGATTATGCATTTTGCATTTGTATCACACATACAACAGTATCAGAATAAAATACCCATATTACCACGGATGATATGAACATTGAGTGGAGTTGAAGGTTTTTTTTTTTTTTTTTGCTTTTTGGTATGTGGGTAGCTCCCTGGCTGGGAATCGAACCCAGGCCGCAGCGCTGACAGCGCCAGCGCCAAAGCCTTAAGCCACTACACCACCAGGGAGCTCCCTGAAGGTTTTTTGGTTGTTGTTTTGTTTTTGTTTTTGTTTTTTGCAGTTCTATTTGTCTATAAGATATGTCCTATTGGGAAGACTTGGTCAAATTACTGTGTTTTGAAGCCACTTGAAATAATTCTTTTCTGCACAATTATGCCTGCAGCTCAATACACAGGTTCATTTTTGTTTTCAGTTTTTATGAGTTGCTTAAAAGTTTTCATTTTAAATTGTTCTTAAAAAAACTTACAGGTATAATTTACATACAGTCAATTACAGATATCTAAAGTTTTAAAAATTGATGGGTTTTGACATATGTATACATCTGTGAAAATTCCACTGCAGTCAAGATAGAGAACCTTTTCATCACCTCCCAGAA
The DNA here is from genome assembly GCA_004026885.1 of Lyroderma lyra. NCBI lineage: Eukaryota > Metazoa > Chordata > Mammalia > Chiroptera > Megadermatidae > Lyroderma > Lyroderma lyra. The sequence goes on from PVJL010008620.1 coordinate 45,489, forward strand.
TTTCCCTGCACCCCTTTACAATTCATCCTTTCCCCCTATTCTAAGCACACATTAATCTACTTTCTGTCGTTATACATTAGTTTGCATTTTCTAGAATTTTAGATAACTGGAATCATAGAGTGTGTACTTTTCTTGGCCTGGCTTTTTTTACCCACTTTGATTTGAAATTCATCCATGTTGTGTGTATCAGTAGTCATTTCTTTTTATTGCTGAGCAATATTCCATTTATAGTTATTCCACAGTTTGTTTATCCCTTCATCTGTTGATGGACATTAGGTTGATTTCAGCTTTTGACCCTTATACCAATAGAGCTGCAGTTTTTGTGAGGGCATATGTTTTCATTTCTATTGTGTAAATATCTAGGAATGGAGTCAGTTAACATTTTAAGAAACTACCAAACTGCTGTCCAACATGGTTGTCCCATTCTACATTCTTACTAACAGTGTATGAGAAAGCCAGTGTCTCCACCTCATTGCCAGTTCTCGGTAGATCATTCCTTTTAATTTTAATTATTTGGTGGGTGTTATATACTGATAGTGTTTATAAAATAAAGTAGTTATATCATTGCAATTTTAATTTGCATTTTTAACCCTACCAGACCTGAGGCCCTGAACCTAACTGTCCCCTATACCTGGGCTCCTGAGCATTAAAGAGAAAAAACCAACATGATATAGAAAAATGTTAGTTACATGCAAACAAATGGTTAGAATAAGATGGAACTTGGAGACATTGTAGAAAATAGGTCTACCTTTCATTTTTTTCACGTATTAGGCAAAATACCAAAAATTAGGTACAGCGATATAGCGGCAGATTTGGAAATTACGAAAAAATCAGTACAGCGGTCTGGTAGGGTTAATGACTAATGATGTTAAACATCTTTCCATGTGCTTATTGGCCATTGATACATCTTTGGTGGTGAAGTGTCTATTCAAATATTGCCTTATTCTTTTATTCAGTCATTTGTCTTATTATTTAGTAATAAGGTAGGGGTACCTGTGAGAGAGAGAGACACATAAATCCTTTGTCTCTTTTCTCTGATACAGTAGACTCCCAGTTAACTGGAATTTAAGTAACTGATACTCTCAAGCAACCGGCACAAAAATCTTTTATTTTTGTGCCGGTTACTTGAGAATGCTGGGTACATTTATCCAGCATCTGTTATACCAGTCCTCATGGGTGCTGCTTAACTGAGAGTCTACTGTCTATAGTCTTTGTATACTTTCTCTCAGTCTGTGGCTTGTCATTTGTTTTAATGATACCTTTTAAAGAACAGAAGTATTTAATTTTTGTGAAGTCTCTTTTATCCATTTTTTTCTCTAATGGTATATTCTTACTGTGTTTTGTTTAAGAAATCTTTGCTTATCCCAGGATCACAAAAATTCTTCTCTTATATTTTCGTGTTCTTCTTTTTTTTTTTTTGTTTGGTTCCCTGAGTGGGGATCAAACCCAGGCCATGGTGGTGAGAGTCGAAGCCTAGCCACTACACCCCATATTTTCTTCTTGAGGTCTTAATAGTTTTAGATTTTACATTTATATTTATGATCCATTTTGACTTAATTTTTGTGTGTGGTGTGTATGGGTCAATGTTCTTAAAACTTTCTACCTTTATTTATTTATTTTAATTCCTAAAAGCTATAGGAAAAGCACATATGCTTATAAGGTTTGCATTACAAAAACTATTTTAGGGGAGACTGGAATGTACATACAAGGTTGGACAATAATGTCGCTAATGCATCCTAGAAAAAGTGCTACATATCTCATTGCTGAATATCACCAGTGATACTCAGCAGTGAATGGTAACAGAATCCTCAAAGTCTGACGATTAAGTTCATGAACTTGCCACCATGCACTTACTTTGGCAGCACTGTACAAACAGCTCAGTAAGGTGTCATAACGTTGGCAAGGTATGACAACAGCTCTGATGGCCGTTCCAATAAAAGAGTTCTAAAATTGCTTTGAAGGGTAGACTAGACACACATCAGTGCATAGCTTCCTAAGGGGAGTACTTTTGAAGGTGACCATAGTAATGATATTCAGCAATGAGATATGTAGCACTTTTCTAGGATGAGTTCGTGTAATTAATTGTCTGACTTGTACATCTTGTTTCTGGAATGACTCTGATTTCAATAATGCCCCCATAATAAGTGGGGCTTATCTTGTCCACTGAAGAAGAACCAGGTTTTAGCAAAATCATAGGAAAGCTCATCATTAATTATGACAAAAATTTAAATCACAGTACCTTGAAAAAGTACATACTTGGTTTATAAAATATTCCTGCACTTTTTTTTTTTTTTCTTTTTGGTATGTGGGTAGCTCCCTGACTGGGAATTGAACCCATGCTGCAGCGTTGACAGCACCGAAGCCTTAGCCACTACACCACCAGGGAACTCCCATCCTGAGCCATCTTTGTTTGGTGGAGTAGGGAAGGGTGGTGTAGACACGTGCGTGTACACTTGTATCTGTTTTAAGCATATTAGTGCTGTGATTTTTTTTGTTTTTTATCACAAGAAAGAAAAAGCAAACAACAAAAGATGTATCTGTCCACACACCTGGAGATAATTCACATCTTATGAGCTAAGGGAAGAGGGAAGAAAAATGCTGGGTGGCTACAGACTGCTGAGACAGAATGAGATTTCCTCTTTACTCTGTCACCTGCCTTGGGGCAGCTCTTTTTGAGTATTTAAGTTGGATGAACTTATGTATAAGTTTTCCGTGACTAAATGTTATTTGTGTTTCCATTTATCCTCCTTGGAGTTTGGTCCTCTTAGCTGTGAAGTGAGAGGACCAAACTTGCTTGCTGTTTCCCAGACTTCTTTCATTTATGTGCTACTTTCATAACTTTAGCCTAGCTCATGTAGTATCCACAGTGGTGTTCACTGAGGATTTTTCTTTAAACCAACTTACCTTTTTAAAAGGAACTTTATGTCCCTACCATGAGCGGAAAATGGTATGTGACAAAAATAAATAATACATAGTAAATGATAGTCTGTATATAATTTAAAATCACCTCATGTGCCACCAGTGGTATGATTATTACACTGGGAAAACAGCCTACTCACTGATATTGATGGTTCTCTTCTGGTTTTAACAATTTAGTTTGTTACTAATTGAGGTTTCTTGTTAGAATTTTCTTGTTTCTTGGCCTCCGCCATAAAACAAAGTCTGGTTTGACTTAATAGTCAAAGTGTGAATAGCCACTTTTATAGGAATTTGACATCTTAACCTACCTGTCTTAATCCATTAAAATGTTATGCCTTGGTTTACATATTTTTAAAATGTTAATATCTATGGTAAATATGATGCACTTCTATGCTGAGCATTGCCTTTGAGGGAGAGCTTCAAAACTGAAAACTTAAAATGGCTCAGTGAACTAAACACAGAAATAAAGTCATGCAACTAACAGAGGAGTGGGAGGGGACAGTCAGACATTTTTTACACTTGATCTTAGTCAATAGGCTGAGAAGCGATAGACATTTTTTAGGGATTAGTTTTGTGCTACCTATCTTATCTTTTTAGATAAGTATTGGTACAAAAGGGAACATTTAGAATGTAGTTCTTTGTAACTGAATTTTAAAAACAGGTTAGTTTTTAACAATCTAATATGTGCTTTTAGATTTCTTCAGAGGCCCCACAGTATCAAATATCCGCCTGGCTGGTTTAGAGTATGTTCTGCACTTCACTGCACTGAATGGGAAGATTTACTTTCGAAGCTATAAGTAAGTGCATTTCTTAGCATGTTTTTGTTAATCTCTGTGGTTGGCATTTTAGTGTGACTGTTTTATAGAGCTCAGACTTAGAATTGATGTCTGGCCAAAAGTTTGTATGGAGTTTGCAGATCAGCAGTGGTACGGCAACTCTGTGCCAATCCTCAAATCTTATTTCCCTGCTAACTTCTGCATCTGAAACCCTACTTTTCCAGGGCCCTGGAGCATCCAAATCTGCCTTCCCTCTGAGCTCAGAACACTAATTCAGTCTTGACCCTCTTCGCATTTGTGTAATATCTCCTTGTTTTTCTTGACTACATTTAGAGCACTAAGCCACAAAAAGTAGGTTAGCCAAAGCACATCTCAAAATCTGGAGTTTAAAAAAACGGTGTCTGAAAGGAGTAAGAAGATTCAGTGACGAGATTCATTTTACTCTCTTCAGCTTAGGCCTTCTACCCCTACCTCCACCACAATATAAATCCTAACAAGTTGGTTTCATTTTTATTAAAATGCTTAATGACATGCTACAACTGTGCCTTTTGGTAAGCATGACTTTTATTTTCTTACCTAAAATAAAGTGTTGTCTCTAGTTGTTAGAGCCCACACTATCCTGGAGAATACATTGACTTGGACAAACTGCCTTCCTTTGAACACTGAATTCAGACTGATGTTTACTTTGAGCAGTGGTATGGCAGTGCAGCCTGAGAGCTGACAGCTCAGTGTTGAAAGTGTCTTCTGTGTAATAGTACTATTTCTGCACCATTTGTGGACTCCAGCATTTCATCCATGGTTTTTAATGTTTTTCCTTTAAATGGAATATATAATTCACTAGCCTATGTTTAGTGAGCATCCAGATGAAACTAAATTTCCATCTCTTTTGTCAGTAATTTACATCTTTGTCTCAACTATACTGAGTCAGAGATACTCAGGTTTGTTTTGGGGTTTTTTGTTTGTTTGTTTGTTTGTTTGTTTTGCTTTTTGGTATGTGGGTAGCTCCCTGGCTGGGAATTGAACCCAGGCTGCTACGCTGACAGCGCCACCGCTGAAGCCTTAAGCCACTACACCATCAGGGAACTCCCACTGTTTTTTTTTTTTTTTTAACCATATGACTAATTCCATCACTTATGTTTTTCTGTTTTCCTCTTGTTTAAATAATAATAATAATAGTAATAGAAAGCAAAGTACAATAACATATCCACATCACTGCAAGATGTAATTAAGGATTTTATTTATTTTTTATTTTTCTTTTTTTGCTTTTTTTTGGTATGTGGGTAGCTCCCTGACTGGGAATCGAACCCAGGCCGCAGTGCTGACAGCGCCAGCGTCGAAGCCTTAAGCCACTACACCATCAGGGAACTAATTAAGGATTTTATAATCATTTTTAGCTAGTTGAGATTGAAAGCCCTTTAAGTCTGTTGTTTGAATTTCTCAAATTGATTTCGGTACTTTTCAAATTATTTTTTATTATAACGTTGGTGATTCTTATTTGGAGAATAAGAAACAAAAGATGAATAATCACTAATATAAAATTTTTTGGGAGAAAACTTGTGTTAAACAGGGAGACCCTGGGGATACAAATGAAGTGAATAATAACAATAACCTAAAATTCTTTCATGGTAAACAACTTCAAGAAAGTATTAGACCTTGTATTTAGTGAAAAGGAAGATTAATTTGTAAAGAAAGAAAGCACAGAGAAAAACAACAAAATGAACAGAAAATTAGCAAATCAGACCAGAACAAAGATGAATTAGTGTTAACTAGATGCATTCACCCATCCACTTACTGTAAGAAGAGTACAGTTGCTGGAATATCCATTAGGTTAGGATGGCAGCTCCTATAATGAAAAAAATATTTTGAATTTTTAAAATCAGAGAGATCCTAGTGTTAAGTTTTAATCCCAAGTGTTCATATATGCCCTATAATCTCTGTTAGCTATTGAAAGCAAACAGCTACTGGAGAAATCACTAAGCACGTGGATCAGCTTAGCCTCGAGGCACTTTGCCTCACTTAGAACAGGAGGAAAGAGGTGGTCCCAGGAATGAACATCACCTCTGAGCCTAGTGACTTGTCTCTGGGCTGGGGCTCAACCATATGATATGGATAGTTCACTGAGGGCCTCCATTTTTCATTTACAAAGTGTAGCAATACCATTTAGGTAATTCTGAAGTCCCTCTGAGATTGATCCTTTGTAAAAGGGAGAGTTGTACAGATAGAAGTGGGACTATGACAAAAATTGGGGTATTTTTTTTTTTTTTGCCTTGTTCAATTGGTTATAAATTATAGCATCTGAGTTAATGTAGTTCTTCCGACATTTGTGTAGGCTGCACTGTCTTGTCTTGCCCTCTTTCTTTCACTGTGAATCAGCCCTTAAGCAGTTTGGTAAAACATAGTAAGTAATATTCACACACATTATTTATGAAGATTAGTTAGGCTTATAAAGAGGTTTTGAGCTTGGATGAAAGGAATTCTGAACAAGAAATTATATAAATATGTATAACTTCTGGGGGTATAAATCAGTGTTACCTCTTCCTGTATATTCTATAATAATTAATTCTTTGTATGTGAGTGACCATTTGCATTCCTTGGAGGACTTTATTCATTATAGAGCCAGAACCATTAATATGAAACAAAAGTTTTAACAACTGCCATGTATGCATTTGCAATGGTATTGGTTAGGTTTTATGAGGAGAAATATGCAAAACAGAAAGTGTTAGCAGTCCTTTAAAAGCAAACTGCCCACCAGGCAAGGATGTTAGCAAAAGAGCGACATGGAAGGGAGAAAAATAAAGAAATTAGAATTGGAACAACAGTGGTAAATGCCAGTGTTTCTCAATAAATATGCAAATAATATTTTTAAAGTATATAGAAATTACTAATTAACATATGTAATATAGCCTGAGCCCATTTGAGAGGGAAGGAACTGAGTTCTATTTGTCTTTTTTTTTTTTTGTATGTAGGTGGTTCCCTGGCTGGGAATCGGGCCGCAGCGTTGACAGCGCCAGTGCCAAGGCCTTAAGCCACTACACCACCAGGGAACTCCTCTGTTTGTCTTTCTGTTGCTGCATCTCATCCCATATGTTCTTGCAGAACTGAATGTCCCTTTTGATACAGAACTTACAGAGAAAACAAAACAAATTTGAAGTTAGGATCTGAGATGGAGGCACATGATACAAAGTTCTGGGCAGTAGGTATTGGGTTGGAGATAGGAAAGCCTGGAACTGAAATGTGTATAGTAGTCCCCCCTTTTCATGGGGCATATGTTTTAAGACCCCCAGTGGATGCCTGAAATGGAAGATAGTAGTGAACCCTAATTAATTTCTTCAACTTGTTAGTTTCTTCAATGACAGGTGCAGCTTCTCCAGTAATTTATATTTTCTGCCCAAACCTATAATCATCATTTATTTGCAGTAAAATGGCTTGGTGTCACTCGTTTTAGGGGATCTCTTGCTGAATTCTCCTTATAGGCTCAGTGCTTTCTGGCACAACACATTGCTGTCGATCAGAACACGTTTTCTGTTCATATCTTCCACCAACAAATTTTATGTCTTTTTCCATCTTAACAGATATTTTTTCTTCTTCCTAATTGCACAGGTAGAAGATTGATTCTATTGTAAATCTTAGCAACCTCAGCATGTGATTTTTTTCTTTCCTTATTAAGTTGGGAACTTCAACCTTTTCACTTAAAGAAAGCACTTTAGGCTTCTTTTTGGCATATCTGAGATACCAGCATCATTATTCTTGTGCTTTGGGGACATTATTAAGTAAATGCACTTGAACACACACACTGCAATCAATATCTTGACAGTCAATCTGATGAGACAGCTACAATGTGACTAATGGGTGGGAAGTATGCACAGCATGGAGACACTAGGCACAAGGACGAGTCACGTCCGGGGGAGGACAGAGCAGATGGCATGAACTTTCATCGTGCTACTGAGAACAACATGCAATTTAAAGAGGATGATAGGTCTATTACCAGAAACCATATGCAGAGAGCTGAAAACTCTGAAGGACATTTTCTTCTATTTCCATCAATTTGATGTGAATAAACATACTCAGTGAAATTATTGAGATTAGGTCATTTACATAGACAAAGGGCACAGTAACCTAGTTCTTCAATAAATAGCAACATATGTTTTTTTTTGTTTGTTTGTTTGTTTTGCTTTTTTTTTTTTTGGTATGTGGGTAGCTCCCTGACTGGGAATCGAACCCAGGCCGCAGCACTGACAGCGCCAGTGCTGAAGCCTTAAGCCACTATACCATCAGGGAACTCCAACATATGTTGTATTTGGAAATAATCATACTACTAAAAAATTACTTTGTTAGGAGGACACTTCTATAAATGAAAAGGTACATTTAGAGGATTTTTGCCACATAAAGTGGTACTTGGGCGATCTGAATCCAGCAGGCATGCTATGATCTGTCCTGATTGACAAGTTTTCCATTTAGTTGAACATGAACATTAAGCAGTATAAAAGTTTTTAATTAATTTTTTATGTATATATAATTTACATGATTTCTTAAGTGATTAACTGAACATATGTTTTTTTATGTGTTCATTAAAGATACTAATTGTGATAATGAGTTCAGCATTGTAACTACCATTTATTTGGAGGTACTGAACATGTGGATGCCAATGTAGAAGTATGTGCAGTATGACAGAGTCAGATGGTCGCTGCCCCTATAGGCTTTGAATTAGTTCTTCGGGAATATTAGCCTCCTCAGTGAGCCTGAGACAGGTGTTCTTTCAGGTCTCTCCTGAAACCTTGTGAAGAGAGTGGCCATAGGACTCTCTTTTAGGCCCTTTTTCTATGTGCTTGCTCCTTACAGGTCCCATACTAATAAGCATTTTACCTTCTAATGTTAGAACTTTTTTTTGTTTGTTTTAACACTTCCTCTCTTTTACATATGCTAGACTGGTGTTTTTTGTTCTCTTTTTTTTTTTTTTTTTTTTGCCTTGTTCAATTGGATATAAATTACTATGTGTAGTATAGCATATTTATCACTGTGACTCTACCTGAGGCCAGTAAATGGATTACATTGATTGGTCATCTGCATGTGATTCACTTAAGGACCAAAGGGCTCGTAATGAGCTTTTGCACACACACTTTTTGGTGTTTGCTGCTCTCTTGGGTATTCCTTACTATGCTTCCCTCTTCTTTATCTTCTCTCATGTCACCTATTGCTTCTCTCATATTCCAACTTTTGTATTGATCTTCTATGGACGTTGTTATTCAGTCCATTATTTTTTTTCATGTTGAGAGCTGGCCACTGTAACAAATTGAGTCACCTTAGATAATCTTCAGGTCTTTCAGCTGTTTTTGTGGTATCAATCACAAAAAGAATTTGCTGGTCTCCTCTCCTACCCACTCTATCCCTCATATATTTCCAGATCCAGAGCTATTTGGATATATGGTATCCAGAAAGTTGTGAGTTTTGTTATATTAAGATTTTAAATTTCATTCTAATCTACAGAGGTCAGTAAATATCTGTGCTATGGAGAAAAGTTGATTCTGAATGGTTCTTAGAGAAATAAGGATTTGTTAACTATGTAAACATAATGCCTCAAAGGCTCAATTACAATTATTTAAAAAAAAAAAAAAAAAGAGGGAGTTCCCTGGTGGTGTAGTGGCTTAAGGCTTCGGCGCTGGCGCTGTCAACGCTGCAGCCTGGGTTCGATTCCCAGCCAGGAAACTACCCACATATAAAAAAAAAAATAAAAAATAAATTTTCATGCTTATGTAAATCTTATGTAAGATGGAGTAAGATCAAAAGATTCCATTTTTTAGAAGAATGGTCTGTCTCACTTGCTGTTTCTCAATAATATTCTATACTTTTATGTTTGATTGTTAAAACTTAAACAAACAAAAAATTGGTGGGGATAAGATTTTTACCAAAGTCAGAGCCACATTTCTTTTTTTTCCTATTGTATGAAGATTGCTTTTGAAGAAATCCGGTTGCAGAACACCACGGATTGAATTGGAAGAGATGGGACCCTCATTGGATTTGGTTCTGAGGAGGACACATCTGGCATCAGATGACCTTTATAAGTTATCCATGAAAATGCCAAAAGCCCTCAAGGTACATGTCTTGTAGACTTTTTTGTATATTTCACTCTTTACAAAAATGATTTGCAGCATACATTTAAACGATGTAAAGAGATCAATAAAATAGACAAAATTAGACTCTCAGAGCAAAGGAAAGGAGGAAGAAGCAAAGAAGCCAATCATAAAGGATAATAAAAGAGTTGGAGAAACCATATATCAGGTGTGGCTGAGAGCTTTCTGATAGCCAATTTTCAGCAAAATGGAGAATTGTTTTGGGCATTGTGAAGATTGGGGACTTAGAGCACAGGATGTGTATGTAACTCATACATGCATAAAATGTATTTTGACTTCTAATTGTTTTTAAAAACAAGCAGAGATGGCATCTCTGGAATGCCAATAAAACTTAAAATGTCAGTGACAGTTTCTTAAACTAAACACAGGAAATTCAGTGCATGTCAATGATAAATGTTATCTATGGTGTTGTGTCTCAAAGTATGGTCTGACAATTTACTTGGGAATTGTTAGAAATGCTGAATCTCAGGTTCCACCCTAGACCTACTGAATTAGAATTTTAACAAGATCCACAAGTGATCTGTATGTACACTTGAGTTTGAGGAGAAAAGTCTGTAAGGACTACATACTCTATATCATTGAAGAGGTGCTCACTAATGGAAATTGTTAGTAAAGTAATTGTACACTTGATTTTTACCAGTTCTTGATAGTAGAAACCATTAAATATATATACTCTTGTTTTATAGCCAAAGAAGAAGAAAAATATCTCCCATGATACTTTTGGTACAACTTACGGAAGGATCCATATGCAGAAGCAAGACCTAAGCAAACTACAAACCAGGAAAATGAAGGGGTTGAAGAAGCGACCTGCAGGAAGGATAATAGAAGACCAGGAGAAAAAGTCAAAGAGAATTAAAAAAAATTGATGGAACTTAGCAGTAACTACAGTTTTATTGTAGTCTGTTTACTTAAGAGAATTATCAAGCATCAGTCATATCAGAGTTTATTACAAGATTTTATATATTTTTATAGCAGGATAATTTTCCTAAACTATATATTATATATATATTGGGAACAGCAATGTTCTATTAATATTATTAGGTTACAAGTAAGTTTCTTACTTGAGACATTACACCCCTGGTGTTCCATTTTTTTCTCAATGGTGTATTTTCCTCTGCCCACCCCCCTGCAAAGTCCCTTGTCTCTGGGTGAATGAGGTAGGAGGGATCTCCAGAACAACCATTGGTATCTTAGAATTTCTGGGTTAAGCTTTAGGATGAAGGGAGGAGGACATGGAGAGTCAAAAGGGCTCAAAGGAACTGTGTACACGCTGAGTATGATCTACCTGGAATGCTAACTCCATCTCCCAACATATACCTACAACCCAGCTTCTATTTTTTACTTTTCAGTTATTTTGCCTGAAATTCTACAAGTTAGAGATTCATTTGAGATTTTAAGCTTCATGTCAGAAAACATAGATCTTTAAGAGAGATGTTCACTACTTGATCATTGACATTATCTTACCATTGATTATTTTAAGAGATTCTGCTGCTAAGTGGAGCCCTACCCCTATTTTCTGAGAGGAAGGAAGTTTTGATAGGGTTAGAAGTGAGAATGGAGAGAGTGGGTAGGTTTTAAGACAGGGCACTTTAGGGTACTAGATAAGTAAAGGTCACATGAAGGCCCTGGGTGTTTGCATACTGAGTAGGAGTAAGCAAAAAACAAACAGCTTGTTTGAATTTTTCTTAAAGACTGGCCCTGTGCCTAGGAAAATAGGAAGAAGCTTTCTACTTCCTCCTTTTAGTGCTGATACTTGTTTTCCCTAAATGTGGAATTTAGGTTGCTTTATTGAGTCCCTGACAAAGAAACTTCTTTCTATAATTGCAAGCCAGTTATGTGGTAAAAGCACAAACATATATTAACAACAATTTGTCACATGAAGCAGAAATGCTTTTGTTTCCAGTTCCATGTCAAGGAGCTCCTCTATGCCTAGAGGTGCGTGCATTTATGAGGTTGCTGTTGCTAACAAGCAAAAGCTATAGCCTCAACTGTACCTTCTATATCCATTTCTTTTGTAAACCCATTCCTTAGTCTTTCCCTATCCCTTTCCAGATGGCTAACATTCTCCTCTTTATAAAATGAAGAAGTTGGTATCACTCATTTACACTTGTCGATTGATTATACATTTAACCAAAACCCACATAGTTTTAGATCTGAAGGAGGTATTTGCATTTTATGTCTAAATGGGGAGAAGGCTAAAATGACTCATTGTGCCATCTGCAAGTTGATGAACAGTAGTTAGGGGGAGGGGAGCTGTAATAGGGGCATCGGGAATGAAGGATGCATAGTCCTTTCCCAGTGCCTGATCCCTGACTGGTCCAGCTAAAGCCAATGGAAATAGTGATTCAGGAGGGAAAGCAATGAGTCTCTCACCAGCCGCTTAAAGGGAGGAGCTTGCTATAGTTTGAGCTTCTCCAGGTACACCTACCCCAGCAATTCAGTCTTAAATGTAAAGCTAGCCACATTTTCTATATGTGGTGCTTTTTGTTGTTGCTTTAATCACTGCTCCCTCTTGTTTGAGATTTGGTAATGGATCCTTCTGTTTCCTGTATAACTTATCTCTGGTAATGGAGTGTCCAGGAAGTATTTGAATCCTCTTCATTAAGAGAAGTATAGAATGTTACTGAAATCTAATTCAATGACTTGTTTGAAAAGTCATTTTATTGTAGTTGTCAAACCATTTGGAACCCTTGATCCACCATTTATATCACTTTTTCAATAAGAAATGGATTTGAAATGCTCTTGTTCCTGAACTTCAGAACACAGAATATATAAATTGGAGAATATGTATTCATTTTAATAAAGGTGGTAAATTACCTGTCTTCAGTTTTATTTAACTTTGCATTTTGATAGATAAGGAAAGCAACTTAGGGTTTTGAATACCAAACTCCTTGTATTATTTCTAGGATGTTAATACCAGGCTATATATGATTTCATGAAATTTGGTTCCTTTTTATAACTTAAGTGCTGATACTTTTTTTTTTTGGTATTGAACATAATCCAAAGTAGATGTTATTACCCAAGTCAAGAATGGAAGGGGGAAAAAAACCTGGCCCCAAATCAATCACCTAATTATCTAGCTGTTTCTGAGCTCTCTCATTTATGTTTTTAGCCGTTTTGACTCCCTTCTCCCAAAGAGGGTGGCGCCAGGAAAGGATTCAGAGAAGCTTTTAAATGGAAGAAGTTAAAACCACTGCTAAAATTTGACCAATGATGGAAGGTTGGTTTGTCTTTTAATGAAATTTCAGTTGTCTGTGCTTTGTCCATAAAGAGCTTTCAAAAAGGGTCTTCATTATGTCCTTAATGCTCTTTTAATACATAATAGAAATAGTCAAAACATCCTATAACTTCATTGATGGCAAATACATTCTATCACATATGCATTATAAAATTAATTGAGTATTTTCATATCCATTGAAATAAGCTATTGTGAACAAGATAAAGTGGGCTTGCTGGCTTGAGGTTTATGCTACCTATGAGAAGAAAGTAAACTTGCTTGTAAATGTATGTTAGTTTTCCTCTCATACCAACAATTTTGAGTTGTTCAAGTTTAAAAACAGCAAAGATACCACTTTGTTTCCTGTACCACCCAGTGGGCCACGTTAGGAATTTTAACTGCCTTGGTTGAACTGGAGCCATTTAGCATTTGTTCCATTTCTAAGCCCTGTGGGAAAAAGTTTTAAAATATGGCATAAATGTAAGATAGACCTTCTTTGTACATAACCAGTGTGCATTTTAATTGTTTTTGTTCTGCTGCTTCCTTTAAACAACTTCCCTCCTCCTTCCCCCAACCCATCTCATCCCCACCCCACCCTTCACATACACTCTTGGTGCGTTCCAGACACAGGGGGAGAGGTCTGGCACTGTGCAGAGGCCCCTGCTACTAAGCAGGGCTAGGGCCAACATGAAAGAAGGCAGATAAAGAGGAAATGGCAAAGCTTCTAGTATTTAGCGGTTAGGGCTTTTGCCAAGGAAAGATCAAAGCCCCTGAGCTTTAAGTACTTTACTGGATTGAAATTGATTCCCCCAGATCAAAACTGGGTATCTGAGGGCTCAGCTAGAAGCAGAGTGGCAGATGTTGGCTCTGTGAGGCATGCCCTCCCACTCAGCTGGGACCCAGGGCTGCAGAGGCACTACCTCTGGATGCCAGTTCAGGAAGAGGCCTGCAACCAGAATTAGAGTTGAGGCTGTGTGCAGGTGACTGCTGTGTCCCAAACACTGTAAGTGAGCTCAGAAAGAGGTGCACTGTTTCACCGGTGCATTTGAAATGGACTCAGGAGATTCACAGTCATCAACTTGAGAGGTTTATTTTTACTTATGTAGTTGGCCAGAGTCAAAAAGCAGATGGTAAGGTGACCTGACTGAGACATCACTTTAGATGACAACCGGCAATAGCACCTCTGGCTCAGCCTCTCAGAGGCACTAGGGGAAAGAGCATGAAAATTTATTACTGTCCCCTTTAGACCCATTTCCATTCGTTTGGCTCATCACTTAAAGCTAACCTGTGTCACAAATGTATCTGAGTTTTAACTCCCAGCACCTTCTTCCATACAGGGAGACTCTGGGGAAGGATCAGACAGAATCTTGAAACTCAATAAACAAAGCTCCAGTGGCATGAGAGCTTCTTACAAGTGGAATATTTGGGGGATAGGGACAGCAGACAGTGTAGTGTTGGCGGAGAAAGTTGTAGCATTGAAAGAAACTGACATCTCCCGATGCCCCACAAAAGCTCAGCTAAGATTTAAAAGGACAAGAGCCCAATTAAAGACAGCAGGAAGCCATGGGCAAGACCAATTAGAAGTATGGTTGGTTCTCTAAGAGCAGTGTTTGAAGTGGTGGTTCCTGAATTTTCCTGAGATGTAAAGGAAATTAAGTTCAGTTTAGTTTTGTTTTGTGGTGGTGGAAGTAATAGTAACATGACAAGGAATGTTTTTAAAGGGTCCCAATAAGGCAGGTAGTGTAATACTAGGTGGCACAATTCTTACGTGACTGCCATGCTTAGAAAATGAGAGGAGCAGAGCCATCATGGTTGAGAAGAGTATTCCTGTCCTCACCTCAAGGTGGATGAGGTGTGGTATGGAAAGCACCTGGCTGATTATCCAAGACAAGGACAATCAGTTAATCTTGAAGAAATTGTGGGGAAGTAGAGTGAGGCAGAGGCAGTTACCATCTCATTTGGCTCTGGCCAACATTTTGGGAAGAATCGTTAGGTAGGTGGCTTGTAAGCTTTTAGAAGTGGAGGGAGTCATCGCTCCTGGCATGAGATTTCTGGGAGCTAAGAGTGTCAAATGATTTTTTGAGAGGAGAACTTGCCTGGTACATGGGGGAGTAATTGTTCATTCCACATGTCTCAAGCATTATTTTTAGACATTGTGCTAGAGTAATGCCTTACATTGTACATATTTACAATTTAGAAAATGTGTTATTTAAAATACAAGTTTGATTTTTTCCCCTGATTATAAAAGAACCAAACCATTTTTTTCTGCTTATTGAAGAAGTTGCAGAGAAGAAAATAAGTCACCTATAATCTCATCATCCAGAGATACCACTTGTTAACATTTCACTGTTTCTTACCACTTCTTAAAAATATAGGTTCTTAAAATGAGAATATCTTACTATATTATTTGGAGTTCTACTTTTTAAAAAAGTAATCTTTTAAAAGTAAATTTTTCAAAAAAAAAAAAAAAGTAAATTTTTCTTAAACGAATTTCCACAAACAGGGAAGTGCTCACTGAATAAATCAAATTTTTGCAAAGTGAACACATTACACCTCCTGTAGGAGGTGTAATACAGGTGGTATTATATATAATTTCCAGTTGATAAAACAGAGGCTCAGAGATAGTAAGTAACTTGTCAGAAATTACACAGCTAAAAGAAAGCTGGATCTGGAACCCTGGTCTTCTAATTCCTAGTCTAGTAGATTCTCCAGACAACTGAGCCTCTCAGAGTATTCTTGTGGAATCAAATGGAGAAATGTGATATAACTAAGAAAGCACTTAGGCCAGTTCAAAGCAATTTGAAGGACTACTATTCCCAAAGAGTTTTGATGAAAGATAAATAAATCTATGACATCTACAAAAGAAATCTTTATTGGCCAGCTTCAGTACTCTGTCCTTGAACTTTGTCTCTTTAAATAATTTTATCTTCCACTTAAATAAAGACATTAAATTTGTGGATTATACAAAGCAATAAGAATATTAGATGTCATAAATATAAGATACCTTGCTATATAAAATTATCTTGGCAGGCTGGGAAGGTGAACTGAAGCCAAAAGGAGAAATTCAATATGATAAAAGAAAATTTTAGTACCTAGAAGAGAAAATATGAACACAGGATAAGGGAGATATGGTTCAACATTTGGGAAACCCAGTATCAGTCATCAGTATGAGCAGACTTCCAGAAAGGTCCACAGAAATTTAAGCTGGATTGACTGATATAGTTACTATACATGAGATAGGCAAGGAAGTCTGATATGAACATACAATCATAAAAAAGTGGACTGAACAGACCCAGTGTACTCAAATGTGCTCAAACCACATCTATAGTATTTGTTTCAGTTCTGTAAACCACTCTTGGAGGAACTTGAGTGACTTGAATTGTGTTCAGCAGATGGTGTTGAAGGTGATGAACATCTCCAAACCCTGTCAGATGAGGCTATGGGAGAAAAAGAAACTTTCCCCTACCCTTCTAGATTCTTCTGGTTGGCCTAATAATTAAATCGACATGAGATAGATTAGCAAGAGGAAATGACCAAATTTTATTATATATGTATGTATGAGAATCCCTCATACGTGAAAGTTTCAGAGACAGAGAAAATGGGGTGGTAATGACATTTGGAGATAAGGATGAGGTAAGATATTTTGAGGCTCCAAAGAAGAGGAAGGTGGTTTGCAGGATGGTGAGCAGATATTCAGTAATTAGAAGTTTGCCCTGCCCTATAAGTAGGTCATAAAAAGTAATTTCTGGTGATAACTCTTACTATGGGTAAGTCTCTGATTTAAATTCTTTAAGGAAGCGGTAAAAATTTCATGTGAGTCCATAGGGTTGTCTTCAGCTCAGAATAAGTCATATGCCAAAGTGGTACATCTTGGAGAGACCTGTTCTGAACAACCCTTTAAGACAGAAATAGTTTAGTGGGGTTGTGGGGGTGGGGGAGGCAAAAAAATTTGTTATCAGCTTAATTGAAATACAATTTATGTACAGTAAAGTACATCCATTAAAGTGTATGATTTGGTGAGTTTTGACATTTGTATATGCCCACAAAAACATTGGTACAGTGAAGATGGGAATATTTTCATTACCCCACAAAGATCCTTATGCCTCTTTCCAGTGCATTCTTACTCTACCCTAATCCCAAGGAATCACAGATCTGCATTCTGTCACTATAGATTAACATTTTCTAGAATTTTGTATAAATGGAATAGAAGAGGAGGACTCTTGTGACTGGAAACTTTCATTATGCATGAAGATTTTGAGGTTCATACTTTTTGCTGCATCTATGAGGAGTTTATTGTTGAGTAGTATTCCATCATGGATGTACCACAGTTTGTGTATTATTCATCTGTTTATGGACATTTGGGTTGTTTCCAGATTTTAGCTATTATGAAAACTACTCTGAACATTCATGTTACAAGTATTTGTATGGACAAATGTTTTCACTTCTTTTGAGTAGATACCTAGGAGTAGAATGGCTGGGTCATATTGAACACACAGTTCTGTGAGGAATTGAATGAACAAGAGAAACAGAATCCTAGATGCCAGGAGGCTATAAGTCCAGTGGAGGAAAAGAGGCAGTAAAACATGCAAACAAAAAGGATAAGTTTTCAAAATGATAAATGATAAAAGGACTATAAAACAGAGTAGATGGAGAGTGACTAAGAAGGGTCTATTTTAACTAGAATGATAAGGGGAAATTTCTCTGTAAAGGTGACATGTGATGGAGCTGAATCTTGAATGTTGAAGATTTGGGGGAGCACATTCCAGGACTTGGGAGCTGCCAGTGCAAAGTCTTTGAGAAAGGAAAGAGTTTGACTTAAGAAGGACATAATAGTTGTCTCCAGATATTTGAAAAACAATTAGGAAGAAACTGGATTACATTTATTCTTTGAAATTTTAGAAGCATACATTACCAATGAGTGGATGTAAGAAGGAAAAAAGTTTTGGTTCAATCTAACCTTTTAGTAGTGAGCAATTGGGGATAGAAAAACAAAACCTTTTAGTAGTGAGCAATTGGGGATAGAAAAAATTGACCAACTTTTAAGTTCTATTTTGTTGTGGAGGTTTTGTTTTGTTCTTTTTTGTTAAGATATTTCCTACTAATATGAATCACAACTACTGCATTGGCAGTTCCCAAGTCCTGGAATGGAAGGATGTCTTATCTTCTTTATTCAAAGGATATCTTCTATAGTTATTGTGTAAGGAAGTGTGAGAATATAATATAAATTGGAAGGATCCTTCAGAATTTACCTATATCTGTCCAATTTAAAAATAATAATAATGATTTGAAATTAAATAATACCTACCAAAGTATTAGCACAGATAAAAGATGTAATTACACAATTGGAAAATGTATTAGAAGACTAAATCATATAACTTCTAATAATTATTGTGCAAACTTAAGAACAATAAAGGAACAAAAGGAGGAGGAGGAATGGGCAGAGGAGAGAGAGGAGGAGGAGGAAGTTATCCTACTGTTGTAAGAAATCTGCTGCTTTCATCCTTTCACGATCTCCTTCAGCCCTTGCCTAGATGCTTCTGCAATCATGAGGTAAGCGTGCAGGTGTATTTTTAGCAATAGGTAACTGTCACATATTAGTTCAATACAGCATATTATTAATTTTCAGTTTCTTATATAAAGAAGCAGATTTAGGGTTGTCAGCAGGAGGAACTTATTGGCAGCTTTGCCATGGGAAGGGTGCATAGTAGATAGAAGTAAGATACAATTCCCCAAGCAGAGCTCCCCACACAGGTCCTAGTCAACTCCAGGGAATGTGGTATGGCCTACTTTTCCAGCTCTTGTCATCCTCAGGGTCCTCAATCTGCACAAGACAGCTCATTTATTAGTGGCTGTGAATAGCTGTTCTCCATTAACTTGTCAAGTATAATTTTGGTATTAATCTTTATTGAGATATAGTTAACATATCAAAATTCACCCTTTTAAAATGTACAATTCAGCAGTTTTAATATTTTCACAGAGCTGTGCAGCCATCACCACTATCTAATTTTAGAACATTTTTATCATCCCAAGAAAAAAATCCTTCCTCTGACTAATTTACTTCTGTCTCTGTGGATGATTAGCCTATTCTGGAGATTTCATATAGTGGAATGACTCAATATATGGCCTTTTCACTTAGCATAATGTTTTCAAGGATCTATGTTGTAGCATGTATCAGTATTTTACTCCTTTTTTTTTTTTTTTTTTTTTTTTTTTTTTTTTTTTTTTTTTTTTTTTTTTTTTTTTTTTTTTTTTTTTTTTTTTTTTTTTTTTTTTTTTTTTTTTTTTTTTTTTTTTTTTTTTTTTTTTTTTTTTTTTTTTT
>PVJL010008621.1:0-46041 GCA_004026885.1 Lyroderma lyra
TTCTCCATCACTTAAGTGAGTCCCTTCCAGTTGTAACAGGCTATCTTCTAGGTGAATTTCATGTTCTTTCTGAGGAGTTTTAGTTTTTAAGGAATTCATCCTGTCCACTGGGTTCTTCCTCTTTGACATGAGGGCTTTATGTTCAGTGCCCAGATTATTGCTTTTGTGGTGTCTTGCTGTAGGGCAGACACTAGGTGGCACTGGGGGGCAAGTTTTGGGGAGAGGGGGCTGTTTGTTTCTTGTTTCTGATCTCCTACTGTGTTTGGAGTCTATGCGCATATATCCTGGGGAGAGGCCAACAAAAGACTTTTGCTGGGGAAGCTGTTTTTGCTAGCTGTTGTGAATGCTAGCAAATCAAATCAGTCTTTCTTCCCAGCCCTGATTCAGTACCTGGCTGTCTAAAGGCTCACACTGCTTTCAGAACTCTGGGGTGCACGAGAAAGTGCCCGCTCCATAAGTCCAAAGCTGTGAGCCTGGCCTGAGACAGCAGGTTCACCTTTGCAGCAGGCTGGGAACAGGAACTGCAGCCCTGTGTAGGTCTCCAGGGGGCTTAGAGCTGGGGTGTTATTTTTGCAGTTCAGAGTCCTCGCTCAGCCCTTCTACCACTCAAAAGTTCAGAGGCTGGCTCCCAAACTCCTTCTGTCCCCAGCTCCCCAGTCTCTCTCCCCTCCCCCAAACTGCGCAGCTCCGAAGAGTCAGCAGGGATCGCGTCCCGCGTGGCGCAGCTCCGAAGAGTCAGCAGGGATCGCGTCCCACGTGGTCCGTCTCTGCTCCCTTCCCTCTCCCCGACTCGCCCCCTTCTCGCCAGCCTTCAGGTGTTTACTTGCGATTTGTGGATTTCTCAACAGCTGGTTTGTCACTCAGGGTCCTCTTTCTTGGCTCCTGGACGGCTGTTCAATTGTGTTTTCTGGGAGAGGCTTTAGAAACCTCCTCTCCAGTCGCCATCTTGTCTTCTCCTCTAGGGGTTGAGTCTTTGGTGTTCTCTCTATATAGTATCATGTCATTTTCAAATAACGATAATTTTACTTCTTCTTTTCCTATTTGGATGTCTTTTATTTGTTTTTCTTGTTTGATTGCTGTGGCTAGGACTTTCAGTACTACATTGAATAAGAGTGGTGACAGTGGACATCCTTGTCCTATTTCTGATCTCAATAGTTTTTACCTATTGAATATGATGTTAGCTGTGGGTTCATCATATATAGCTTCATTATATTGAGATATGTTCCTTCTATTCCCTCTTAGCTGAGCATTTTTATCACAAATGACTCCTGGATTTTGTTGAACACATTTTCATTGTCTATTTAAATGACCAGGAGGAGCAATAAAATGGCAGCTTGAGAGGGACCCCTGAAAGACTCCCTGGAGATTATAAGGAATGCGGGTTGCACATTTCTCAGCCCACAACCAGCACGTTCTATGAGACCAGCATACAGGAGTGACCAGGCTAAGGCTTATGATTCTCTCTGTGAAGAAACTGAATAGTATTGGGGCTGATTAAATCAAAATCATACATTAAATCAGGAGTCTTGGTTTCATTTTTCACTAGGGTTCTTGGAGTATGCACTGCACATGAATATTTTAGAAGTTAGACAATGATTTGAGGGGAATTCATTTGTGTATTTTGTGGCTCCATCAAATATTTTTATGAACTGTTTGTAAATGTGTCAATTTCTCTGTAGCAGTGCCAATCCTGGTATTATCCATCTTTTGAAAATTTTGCCAATTAGATTTACAGAGAAGTTGTTGTTTTAGTTGATATCTTCCTAGTTAATAATGAAGCTGCCTGTCTTTTTATATATTTGTTGACCTTTTGCAATTTCTCTTTTGTGACTTGCGGTTCTTTTTTCTTTTTCTTTCTTTCCTTCTTTTTCTTTTTTTTCATTGTTAGACTTATTGGGATGACAGTGATTAATAAGAATTACACAGGTTCCAGGTGTGCAAATTGATAGTTCATTGTCTATGTGTTACATTTTATATTCATCACTCAGTGTCAGTTCTCTTTCTATCACCTTATATTTGACTCCCTTCCCTCCTCTCTCACCCACTTTCCACTTGGCCATGGGTAGCCCTTAAACTATTGACTGTATCCAAGAGTTTTTATTTCTTTGTTGCTTTCAGTTTTATATTCCACATATGAGTGAATCCATATGGTTCTTGGTTTTTTTCTGTCTCACTTATTTTGCTTAGCATAATGTTCTCTAGGTTCATCCATTTTGTTGCAAATGGAAGTATTTCATTTGACTAGCTGGTTCTTATAAATAGGAAGTAATTTTATTAGGTTGTCTTTTATTTTCAATTAATTTGTATGTGGCTCTAAAATATTGGAGATACTAACTTTGTTATGGATGCTGCAGTTATTTTTCCCTACTCTATTACTTGTATTTTGACTTTGATTATACTTTCTTTTATTATGTAGAAGTTTCACATTTTTTATGGTGCTAAATCTATAAAATATTTTCTTTAAATCTTTGAATTTTTTATGGTGCTAAATCTATAAAATATTTTCTTTAAATCCTTGAATTAATTAGGAATGTTCTTTTCCCACCTGAAGTTCATGGCACTTTAAGAGGTGCTTATTAAAAAATTATTTAAATAACAACAGAAATCTAGAACAAAATTTCTCCAGTCTAATCTTTTAGTAAAATCAAACTGTTTTCTGGTCCATGTTATTTTCTAATGTTCCACCATAAAAAAAAAAAAAATATATATATATATATATATATATATATATATATATATTACCATTTTAAGGAAATATTATCAACAATTTAATGCTATATATTTTCACATTACAGTATAGCATATGTAGGGGAGCAAAATTTGCCACCTCAAAATATGTCTCTTTGGCATAAGGTTTTTTTAGGCTGATTTTTTTTTTTTTTTTTTTTTTTTTTTTTTTTTTTTTTGGTGGTTACCTGACTGGGAATTGAACCCAGGCCACCGTGTTGAGAGTGCCACTGCCTAACCACTACACCACCAGGGAACTCCCTAGGCTGATTTCTTAAAGAAACTGCAGACATAAGAAAATTTCTTAAACTGAGCAAAAGTTACCCCTTTGTAAGGGACATTTACATGTATATATGGAACCTCCATTTGTAAAGATGTTTTCCAGGCTGTCCCAGGAAGAGGGGAATGAACTTATCTCTAGAAACTCCTACCAATGCAGAAGACAAAGGCTTAATTCTGCATAAAATCACCCTGTTCACTGGGCTTCTGATCATAACATCACATGACTGACTATATCTCCCCACCCCAATATCTTCTTTTGTCTTTAGCTGAAGATGATATTTAAGGTAAAGGATTTTGTCCCATGTATATGTCATTCAACTTGGGTGTGTTTTTCTCCTGTTAATCTGTCTTATATCAATTTAATCATTATTCTAGCCAAAGAACCTAAAAGGTAGAAGAAAATAATTTTTCTCTTCTAAGCATACATATTTTTCTATTTTGCTTTAGTTTTTCTCTTTTTATTTTTTCTAAAACCACTCTTATCCCTATTAACACTTTGGTATGTCCTGCTAAAAATTTTCCCTTACTTAGTAATTTACATACCAATATATGAGATCGTGAAATATATATTTCTCTGCTATTTGCTTATCTATTTTCTACTGCTATTAAAATGTTTTTGTAGTTATGCTTAATTACTTTATTTATTTATTTCAAATCAAATGGTAGATTTATTGGCTGTTTCTGTTATTCAGTGAGGTAAAAACATCTCAATATAGGGCATTCTAAACCTTGTTTTGGCTTCCCGCTGTACTGGAAGCCCAGTGACAAGCATGCAGTTTGATAATCAATGGACAACAAAAGGAAACCGCTGCTGTTCACATTTCTACAGTGATTTAATTCATAGGCTGTGGAAACTTTTTGTTTTTCTTTCATAGCACCTTTCTCTTTTAAAATTTCTTGTAGATGGTGATTTCCAGCTGTGCAGGAAACATGTTGACTATAATTGCACTCTGGAGGGCAGAGATCTTCTTTAGTTGCACCTTTTCCTCCAGCAATAATTGCTTCTGTCTGACCCATTCTCCTGCAAGGAGAAGCTGTTAAATCAACAATGAAGAACACTGTAGGCTTGGCTTTAGGACCTGAATTACGTTGCTTCAAAAATTCTGCAGCATTTTCTTTTGCACTACCACCAATTATACCAATCAACATGATGCCTTCTGTTGCTTAATGATTCAGGAAGACTTTAGGGCAGTCAATAAAATTTGTTCCATTAAAAGGATTGTAAGGGTGACACTGTGTTTTCTATTTTCAGGATCTAATACTCTAAATTTAGTTTGATTCAACCGTGTAATTTAGCTTAAGACTTTTAAAAACTTTTCTTCTTTTCTTTGATTCCCTCCTTAGTGCAGTTTCAATGACTGTTTACTGTGCATATCAGATTCTGTTTACTATGAAGAGAAATATTGCCTCCAAACATGGCTGATAGCCTAGTCTGTGACCACCCCCAAGTCACTTCCTTGTTCTTCTTTTCCCTGAACCCCTGTTCCCGCCAACTCTAGCCTGCGTGCAGGAAACTGATGTTATTATAAAAATGCTATGTTGGGGGAGTTCCCTGATGGTGTAGTGGCTTAAGGCTTCGACGCTGGCACTGTCAGCTCTGCGGCCTGGGTTCGATTCCCAGTCAGGGAGCTACCCACATACCAAAAAGCAAAAAAATAAAATAAAATAAAATAAAAATAAAAAAAAAATAAAAATGCTATGTTGGGAGTTCCTTGGTGGTGTAGTGGCTAGGCTTCGGTGCTGTCAACGCTGCAACCTGGGTTTGATTCCCAGCCAGGGAACTAGCCACATTAAAAAAAAATACTATGTTATAAATTTCCCCACTTTGTCTTTATTTGGGGCTCAGACTATGGAGGCAACTCCTCTGGGCCCGCCGGCATGAAATAAACAGCCTGAACTTGCAAGTGCTCTGAGTGCTGTTTGGGTAAAACCTTCTGCAACAACTATACATAGCACATTTAATGACTGCTTAGGTTGACTTGGAAGAAGTTTTTACAGTATCTGCATAAGATTCACCTTTATCTTTGAAATGAACTAGGTCCTGGAACTGCCCCTTTTCTCCCCAAGATTGCCCAGGAATTGCTGGGCCACCATCCTCCTTCCTTTATTCTGCTTCTTACGTGTCTGTAAAATCTTTTGGCCATGCAGAAAACAGTAGGATGTACTGTGGACAAGAGCCTGCCATGCTATTAGAATGCTGGCATTTTGAATAAACCTACTTTTATTTCCACTGACCTTGTCTCTTGATTTTTGGAGGCAGCAAGCAGCACCTGGATCTGGTAACAGGATTACCTTCAATGCAAATGCACAATGACTGGCTAAATCTAACTTATGTTGTTTGCTGAATCACTTTGATATAAGCCAAACAAAGCAGCCATCCTGCCACTTCACTAAAGACTCCTGTTCTTGTTCTTTAGCTCTCAGTTTCACCTTTTTCCTAGTCCAAAGTCTTAATCGCTTTCCTTATCAATTTGCTCTGGCTCCTTACCCAAGCAACAGACTGTCCCCTGTGGATAATTACTTCAAAACCTGTAACTCATGTCTCCAGCTTGTTGATGACAATCACTACAGGCAAGCATCCCTTCCAGGCCTTTCTGGACCTAGACAGAGGATAACACCTGAATGACCTGTTGGGCCAGAAGTCACAGGGCTGCAGGTCCAACAGACTTTCCATCCTGAAACCACCCAGTGACAAGGGCTTTAAAACCTATTTCTCAGATCAATGCCTTTAAACTACTAACTAAATTAATTTCTCCTACTCTAGGGACCATCAGGATACTAGCAGTACCCCAGCAAGGCTTTCAGTCCATGTTGACCAAAGGAGTCAACATGGTGGATCTAAAGACCCCTTCCCCTTTTAGATCAGATAGGGTGAGAGCTCCATGGATCCCCAGTAGGTAGGGATGATGACCATCTTCAGCAGGAAGCAGATACAGAAGATGAGACCTCCAGCCCCTCAGCTTCTCATAGACATTTGTGGGGATTGCGTCTCTCTCAAGAGAATGTGAGGAAGGCAGATAGAATAGAGTCTCCCATGAGACTCACCCTGCTAGAATAGTCACTCCCTTGATACCACCATTTCACCAGTAATCCCTGCCTCAGGCTAGGCAGCCACAGGAGGAAGTTCTAGGCAATTACAAGGAAGTTAGAGGGCACAAGAAGCTCACCAATTTGAGCCAGTTCCTAACGCCTGCGTGGGGAGAGTTATGATGACCTTCATTTCACCTGAGCCTCATTATACCATCATTATAATAACATACATATGCCCGGAAGTTCACTAATATAATTACAACACACTGAACCCTGGGAAAGGGCATGCACAGTCAGAAGGCATTATGTAATAGGCCCCTTGTCAATCAGACTTGTCACTCAAGAGACTCTACACATAGAGGTGTCTCCCCTGAAGACATGGAAGAAAATAAAAGTATCAAAGCCTTGTTAATCGGGGCTCTTGAGCCACTGTTCTTGCTCTAGCATGCTCCTACCTCTTTGGAGTGTACATTCTCTTTAATAAACTATCTCTTTGTTTCACCTCTATACTTTTGTGTGTGTCTCATTCAATGCTTTGCTTGAGATACCAAGAACTTGGACATCGTGTTGACGAGGACATCCCACTTTTTAATAACAACTTCATAAGTCAGAGTGCCAGATCTGGTCACAATACCAATTCTTTCTTTCTTATGAATATGGCCAGGCATGATGCCAACTTTACTGATGGACTCAACCTAAGATTGTAACAGGAAGGATGAGCAGACGACCCTGTCCCAGAGTAGAGCAGGTTTCCTCCACATTACAAAACCAGGTGGTCGCGACCCTTATCGCTATCAGCAGCCTCACTTGTTCCATTTCTGTATAGCCCGCCAGTCACTGCAGCCCAACATATAAAAGCTTTGCTATGCCCTTGTCCAGGGCCCAGAATTTGTAGATTGGCTCCTCTGGGTTCGCATGTGTAATAAAAAGTTTTCTTCAAAGTCCTCAGTGTTCGGTGTTCAGTTGTCTTCCCACAACAAGATGGCTCCTGAACCGCCATTTTACTCATTTGACCTCATCCCTTAAACCTTCCTTTGTGTCACAGGAGATCAAACTAACCCAAGAAACCGAAACCTACTTTGACCAATCAAAAGTAGACAGCTGTACCTCCCTCCACATTTTGCCCACCAAAACCCCCTCCATATATATATATCCACCCCTGTTCTCTCATTGTGAGATAGCCCGACAGGCTGCTTAATAAAGCTTTTCACTACCGCCTGGTGTTTTGGCTCTTTTCTATCATTTACATTCTCTGGTATTGATGACTCCAGAGCAGTTTGGCGCCATGAGCCTTGTCTTTCCTTGGTACAGTAGTTTGCACTTGACTTGTACCATGTCCTGCTGAGAGGAGGCCATGTCTTGGGGAGTTATCCACCCCATATCTAGCATGCCCACCCTATCTAGTATGCTTGACCTATCTAGACTGCCTGTCTTGGTGCAAGGCTGTTCCCCGCTCTAAAGCAATAAATCTCTCCTGCCCTGGTGCAAGGATGCTCCCTGCAATAAAACAATAAATCCTAAGTTCTTTTTTTCTGTAAGAGCCCACTAGAAATTTGTGGCAATATGTTAGGACCACCAATCAAAAGGCAACATGATTGCCTCTTTGTCTAAAAGCCTGTAAGTTATAAAAGGACAGGACCAATGTGGGTCAAGGAGCTCGGCTGTTTAAGATTCTTTCTCCTGGGCCTAGTTTCCTGCAACACTGTTGAAAATACTTTTAGTAAAGCACATGATCAAGGGCACTTCCCCCTCAAAAGATTCATTAATGGCAACAGTAGTGTTACCATGAAATGATTTTTCCTCATTTTTTTTTTTTTTGTCTCTCAGAGAATTCAGTCAAGTGACAGTTGGTGAAAATACAGAAAAGTTAAAGCTTATTATAGAAAAGTAAAGTTAAAAAGTACACTCCAAGGTGGTGGAGAGGCTGGCCCAAGAGTGGGAAGCAACCCCATCCTTACATTGTTGGGGTGTTTTTATTACCTATGGATGTAACTCTTCCCCCTTTTTCTCCTGCAAGATTCTTCTGGAAAGGGCCAAAGCTACATAATAATGATTTTGGAAAGTAGAGCCATTGTTTGAATAGATAAGACGTTTTCCCTTTTCAATTTGAAAACAGGCGGTAATGGGCCAAGCCTTATTTCTAGATTCAGGGCATCTGTTACTGTCCTCCTTACAAGCAAGTTCCTCTTTCCATTCCTTCTCTTTATCTTTTTAATTTAGAGGCATCTGATAATGAACTGGGACAATTTCTCCTTTTATCTACCTTCCTGCCTACTCTGTCAGTAGCAAAAGGAGGAGAAACAAATGACAGGCACTGTAAGTTTTGTCTGTTTTTTTTGGCTTTCTTCATAGTATTAAAGACAGGTAAGCCTGATGAGTCTTGTCTCCTTTCCTTGGAGTGATTTCCCCCAACAAGTTTGGTACCATATTCCAATGCCTACTATTTATAAGAGGTGCCCTGCTTACCAGTGAAAACTTAGCAAATAACCTGTGTGTTTTTATCAAAATAGAGATGTTCTGGGAAACTGTATAGAAACAATGCCAAATTACATTCTGTTAGAGAATGAAGGAGCATGAGAGGAGGTGGGCAGCTGTGAGGCCACTGCTACAGGCCATGGTGGCCAGTGGCAGTCACAGTGGCAAGGTGATATCTTTTATTTTTTTCTGAATAGAACAACAAGATTGGGACTGTTGTGCCCAAACATGTATGTATTTTTAGTAGATAATGTCAGAATGTTGTGGACAGGCTCTACTCCTTCACCTGTTGGAAAGACCAAGCAGCACTCAGTACTTGCAAGTTCAGATTGTTTATTTTATGCCAGCGGGCTCAGAAGAGTTGTTTCCAAAATCTGAGCCCCCAGCACAAGCAGAGCAGGGTAATTTATAATTGTGGGCTGGGGCTGGCAGGATGGGTATTCAAGGAGGAGAAGGGAAGAAGGGAAGAGGAAGGACCAGGAGTGATCAGCAAAGCAGAGGGGCAACAATCCCTCTACATTTCTCCCTTTGATGCCCTAATGAGAGAATATACTCTATTATGGGGTGTCATCATGTTCCAGTGGCCGATAGCTTCGTGTGGCTAATATCTTGGCCATGGCCCTGTTGGTTATGGTGGTCCCTAAAAATTTCATCAAGGAGTTAATCAAGCAAGGTCCAATGGTAACTAGAATAACAATAGTGATCAGTGGGTCAGCCAACAGCAAAAGCCAAGATGACCAATTTTTGAGGCCCCAGGACCAGAAGTGTTCTAGTCCCTTCTTTCTTTGTTGTATCCTATCTCTTAGCTTCTTAACCTTGGTGGCAACAGTCCCAGACTGATTTATAAAATAGCAGCATTCTTTGCCTAAAAAGAAGCATGTACCCCTCTTCTCAGCAGTGAGGAGGTCTAGGGCATGCTGATTCTGGAGGGTGATTGCAGCCAATGAGTTAATTTGATTTTGAAGAGAGTGGAGGGAGTCTGCTACTCTCTCCATGTCTTCATTTAGCTCCTGAGACAGCTTGTAATAGAAGTTAAATGAGGAACTGAGCCCTCCTGCCCCAGTACCAACTCTGGCTAGGACTTTGGCACCTACCAAAAGGGGGATGAGGGGTGCACATTTTTTTCCTTGAATGCAGGGAAGGATTGAGAGCCTGTTCTATTTCTTGATTGGTGTAAACTGAGATATCAGGGGGGTCAAGAAAATGCGTATGCATGTACCGGTCTAGATGGCCTGTAGGCACCAGTATGCTGTGGTGCCACAGAGGAAAAAGAGTCCGGGAGGGCTACAGCGGGTCTGGTTTTTGCCCATTGAGGTGTTGTGGACACATAAGTCAGGAGTTACAGTCCCATAGGGAATAAATTTTCCCTGATCGGAGGGGGGCTGGTAAGGCAGGTGATGTTTTCCCTCAAAGGTCCGAGATAGATGTTGAAGGCTAGCAGGTCCGATGGTTTCTGCTCGGCTCTCCAAGTCTCCAGATCCTCCTCTGGGTGGCCTTTTCCACTCTCGAATGATGGACCCACGGGATGAGTACTGTAACCTTAAGAGCAGTGTAGGTTAAGATTACTGTGTGAAGTCCTCCCCAATGTGGCCTGAGGGGATCCTTTTTCCAATCTTTGACTCAGACTAATTTGCCCTCTTGAAAGGGGTGGACAGGGTCACTCGGTGTAATGGGAGGGCCTCTCTGTAGTACAGCGTCATAACCCTGGGCGGACCATCCTTGGGGCCTGGAGTTGCTCCGCTATAATCTTGTCACCTAATTGATAGCAGTTTCCTGGAATACTGTCTATAGACCCGTTCTTGGCTGAACTTGGCTAAAGTCTCTTTTAGGGTGCGCCCTACTTTCCCTGAACTCTGGGGCTTTAAACAGTGTTGAGCTTCTGAGTGATGCTGACGCCTCTGTCAGGATTTGGATGATTTCTGCTATAAAAGCTGGTCTGTTGTCACTGTGTTTGGCATCCTGCAGTCAGATCAGTCCATTCAAAGGCAAAAAGAGGCTGGCTCTGTGGTGAGAGCCAGAGGTAGAAGAAAGCGTCTTTGAGGTCTAAGCAGGTAAACCACCTGGCAAATTGAGGGACTTGGCTGAGGAGAGTGTATGGGTTTGGAGCCACGGGGTGCAAGGAGATGGTTACCTTGTTGATTGCCCGGAGAACCTGGACTGGCCGGTATTCTCCCCAGGTTTCTTTCCTGGCAGCAGGGGTGTGTTTAATCAGGTGTTCCTGGATGCTGAGTTGGGCCTCCCGGGGGATCGGATACTGTTGTTGCCTTTGTGGGCATGTCCCTGGTAGCAGCTTGACGATAATTGAGGCCTGGTTGTGGGCCAATCCAGGTGGGTTGTCTTCTGCCTACACTAAGGGGTACATGGTTCAGAACTTAGCACCCCCAGTTTGGAGAAAACGTCTTGTCCCAGAAGAGGGATAGGGCACTCCAGCATGTCATGTGCCCTCGAATTCACAGAGGTGGGACCTGCAGAACTGCTTTTGTGCGGCACATTCCCCAGTCACTCCAAAGATGGTGGCAGTCCATTCACTGAGTGGCCCTACCAGGTGGTTATTACAGAGTATTTGGCCCCAGTGTTGACCATGAAAGTTATAGGTTGGCCCCTACTTTTACTTCAACCATGGGCTCATGGGGGCTGAGAAGGAGAGAGCCTGGTCTTTCTCATTCTGAGTCTAGTCCAGCCAAACCAATGAGATCTCTTTCCATGGGTTCCTGTTGGTACTTACTGGCCATTTGGGGCCTCCCTCTGTTGGGGCTCTTGTTCTTCCAGTGTCCTGTCTCCTTGCAGTAAGCACATTGATTGGAGGCTGGGGGTGGGTACTGTCAAGTTCCCCCTTAGGTGGCTGTTTCTTCTTTTGCTCCTTTCTTGGGTTTTGGTCCCCCTCTTCCTTTAGGGTGGCTGTGATGAAACTGACCTTCTCCTTCATCCTCTGATCAGCCTCCTTTTCTGCTATTATGTCCCAATTCATGTAGACCTTGTTGGTGACCTCCAAGAACTGAGTAATGTTCATTCCTGCAAAGCTTTGAGTTTTTACAATTTCCTGCGTATGTACGGGGCTGTCTATGCCACAAAGGATGCGTTAACCATATGTTGGTTTTCAGCTGCTTCAGGGTCAAAGGGGGTATAGACCTGGTAAGTTTCAAGGAGTCTCTCATGGTAGTCCCCGGGAACCTCTTCTGGTTGCTGTGTGACTCTGGAGACCTTAGACATGTTCATCAGTTTCTTTGTTCCAGCCCAAACTCCTCGGAGTAGTGCCTCTTGATACCACTGGATCTGGGCCTGCCATTCCTCCATCATGAAGTCCCAGGTTCTGGAATCAGCGACTCCTGCTGGGGCATTTTCCTCTAGCCATTGGTGGGCCCCCCTTAAGATCCTGTGTCTCTCCTCAGTATTAAAGAGTCTTCAGTAGCTTCTGACAGTCCTCCCAGGTGGGTAGCAGGTCTGAAAAAGGGACTGTAGCAGGTTGATAACTGCCTGTGATTTTTCAGAGTAGAACAGAGTGTTGTGTTTCCAATTTAGAAGATCAGCAGTGGAGAAGGGCTGGTAATACATCATAGTTCTGCTGGGTTGCACAGTGCCATCTTCATCCCTTCTCTCTGACTCCCTGGAGTCTCTCACTGGCATCTGGAGGGCTGATGGATGTGATTGGAGTCTTGTCACTGGTCCTGGGGATGTGGGGTTGCCTTCCTCCAGGACCAGCCCCAGAACGAGAGGGTTTGGTGGGTCTGATGGAAGGGGAGTGTCCACAGGTGGGGTTCTTGGGGTTGTAAGTCTTGGTAGGACATATGGTAGAGGTAGAATCAGCTCTTCTTCAGGGTTGCTTGCATGGATTTGGGGAGTGTCCTTATTTGGTTGAGGCTTCTGACCTAGTTGGGTTTGTGGCACAAAGACCCCAACCTGTCCCTGACTATTGCAATGGAACTGCACCCATGGGGGAAGTGTTCAGGTGATTTCTAACTGTCTATACACAGGAATTCATTTGTGTGTCCTGGTGTTTCAGTAAAAACCTGCCAAATGCAAGGGACCATTGGGATGTCTAGTGTCCCTTCCAACAGCCATCTGACCTGCAACATGGGCCATTCGAGCTCACAGAGGGTCCGGAGCTTACTGGGGGTCATCTTGACCCCATAGCCACCAGAAAAGCCCTTCCTGAGGTTTTTCAACATGCAGTCTAACACCATAAGTTTGCTGTGTCCTGACTTCATGTTTCCCATGACAGGTGTCACAAGACAAAGGGAAGGGGTGCCTCCCAGAGGAGATGCCTCAAGTGCCCACATGGCTGCAATCCCTTGTGAAACTTTGAGGCATGTCTTGGCTAAGGTGCACCTGTATAAGCCCCAGGTCTGGTTGTCCTAATGAGGACAAATCACCATTATGCCTTATGATGTCACCACGGAACTGCAGGTTGGGGCCCACTCAGACTCTGTAGCCAAGGCCATGGAGCCACAGAATGAATCAGTGGGTACAAGCCTCCACTATCCATACTCACTTACAAATTCATACATTCATTGAGAGGTTATAATGTTTCCTCCCAACTGAAATCCTGACTCTGGGACTCCTGTTGAGTCCCTGGGAGGTGATCAGGCTCCCCTTCTGCCCACTTGGGCGGGCCTAACTGAGTGGGGCCCTGGGGCCTTACCCTATCTGATGCCTGGTCTGGAACCTGTCTTGTCAAGCCTTCTATGAGTCTGGTGGTGATCACGAAATGGGGTCGACTAGAGGCAGCTGCCTCAGAGACTGCCTAAGTGGGCAGGATGCACCTTCCCCTCCACGGCTCCTCCGCTCATCCTCTGCTCTTGCTCGCCCAAACTGGTGGCTGCAAAGGGCCAGTGCAGTTGGGCTTCCTGGTCAGAGAACCAATGTTGCAGAAACCTCTACCCATTCACCTGTCAGAAAGACTAAGGGGGCTCAGAACACTTGCAAGTTCAGGTTGTTTATTTTATGCCCGGGGCTCAGAGGAGTTGTTTCCAAAGTCTGAGCCCCAAGCACAAGCAAAGTGGGGTAAATTATACACGTGGGCTGGGGCTAGTGGGAGCGGGTATTCAAGGAGGAAAAGGGGAGAAGAAAAGGGGAATAACCAGGGCGATCAGCAAGGAAGGGGGGCAATAATCCCTCTACAAGAATAAATTACAAGAAGATTGTAGCACTTTTTATTTTCTCCAGCAGTTTAGATTGTGCTTTTTCCACTCATATATAGCCAGCATTAGCCTTTATTATCAATTTTAATAAATGTGTTTATAGTTTTATCTTTACATCTTCATTCATACTGGATTTTTCTTGTATATAGGGTTAGACAAAGACAATATTTTTTCCTGTTAGATGAGTATCATGTAATCTTATTTACTGAATAATTCATATACCCTTTTTCATAAAATTGAATTATTATATTTATAAAAATGACATACTTAAAAAATGTTTATTTATTCAAGAAATATTTATTGAATACTACCATAGACAAGGCCCTGTTTAGGTGATGTCAATTCAGGGAAAACAAAACAGGTAAAAATGCCAATTCTTATTGAATTTACAATCCAGTCAACACTTGGATCAGTTTCTGCACTATATTCTGTAATCCTGATTAACTCTCTTATTTCCTGTGGCAGTAACATGTTTGTATTATATTAATTATTAAAACCTTATGCTATTTTAAATTCCTGTTCATAAGTGCTCTTATAAATAAAAGTTTGGCAAATTTTACATTTATTCATTTCATTCTTTTTTTAAAAATTAGTTACAAAGTGGTTTTAGACATTCGAAAGTCCATAGTAAAATAATGGATATATGTATCACCATATTTAAAAAATGTTAACATTTTATACTTACTTTAGATATGTGTAATGAAAAACTGTTTATATCTTTTTCTCCTGTATAGAAAAAATTCCCAATTCTTCCTCCAATCACGTTTCTTTCCTCTGTGTATCCTTTACTACTCATACAGAACAGTTCATTTCTGGTCATTAAATGTGTGGGAATTTTTCTCCATGCCAAGCAATTCTCTATATCAGGTGCATGTTCTACAACTCAACTCAATTCTGACACTATCTACCCTGAGATAACATTAGGTTCTACAGGTTAAGGTCCCAGTCCCAGAAGACTGCCCCCACTCTTTCAGATGCCAAGTGTAAGCAGTAGGTTCCCAGGATAGCCACAACTTGTCTGATCTGACTATAAATTAGAGGATCCTATGACTCCCTCTTCAATTTTGATTACTTTGCTAGAGGAGCTCACACACATTCCAGGGAAACAGTTACTTATGTTCACCAATTTATTAAAAGATATGCTAAAGGATACAGATAAACAGCCACGTAGAGATACAGAGGGTGAGGTCTGGGAGGGTCCTAAGTACAGGAGCTTCTGTTCCTATGAAATTGGAGTGCATCACCCTCTCAGTACATGGATGTGTTCACCCACCTTGAAGCTCCCCAAACTCTATACTATTGGGATTTTTATGGAGGCTTCATCATATAAACATGATTACCTATTAACTCCATTTCCAACCCCTCGCCCCACTTTGGAAAATGGAGGTGGGGCTAAAAATATTAAGCTTCTCATTTTGGCCTTGTCTTTCTGGTGCCCAGCCCTCATCCAGGAGCCATCCAAGAACCACCCCGCCAAGTTCTCCTTAGTAAAACAACAGATGTTTCTAGTGCTCTTACCTTTCAGGGAATTATAAGGGTTTTAGGCACTCTGTGTTAGTAACCAGGGGCTGAGACCAACACATATATTTTCTAATATCTCACAATATGTTTCTCTTAAAAAGAAAGGAACACTGCAGATAACGCTAAAACTTCACTCTTCTTTTTCTGCTTCCGTTGCTAGAGGAACTATGTAAAAGCTACATTTTTGTAGATATATGAAGGCTGTCTGGAAAAACTTCAGCCATAAATGTTTTCACTTTTTATATTACATGGCTGAATACTTTCTGGACACAACCCATGTTATTATACAATAAAAAATATTGTCTGTGTGAAGTGAAAAATTATGGACAATGCTGTTTTTGTAAGCTTTTTAATGTAAATTCTGTAAGCTATTTAATGTAATTTCTATGAACTCCCACCTCTGCCTTCCTTCCCCCAGGTACCTAATGTATGCATTTACATTTGTATCTCTGCTTACTTGCTGCATCTGCCAGCCCCCACCCCAACCATGTAAGTATCCTAAAAGCCTATTAGGCAGGGGCTCAGACTTTGGAGTCTGTAACTCCTGAGCCTGCTGACATAATAAAACTGGTTCTCTGACCCTCTGAGTGCTGTTTGACTTCTTAGGTTATTGGTCCTCCCTTAATACATGTTTTGATATCTATAGTTAACATATTTTGAAGTAGATTTTTCCTGGTCCTAAGTTGCTATACACTGAATGTTTCTTTCTCTTCCATAATCCATGTCTAAATCCTAGCCTCCCTTCCACAGCCTGGGTTCAATTCCCAGCCAGGGAACTACTAATCAATCAATCAATCAATCAATCCTGGCCCTCAATATAATGGTATTAGGAAGTGGAGCCTTTGGGAGGTGAGCAGGTCATGAGAATGGAACCTTCATGAATGAGATTAATGCCTTTATAAAAGAAACCCCAGAGAATTCCCTTACCTTTCCATCATATGAAGGCACAGCAGGAAAACTGTCATTTGTGAACCAGGAAGCAAGATCTCACCAGATACTGAACTTGCTGGTACCTTGATCTTGGACTTCCCAGCCCCTAGAACTGAGAGAAATAAATGTTTGCTGTTTAAGCCAACCAGTCGAAGGTATTCTGTTATATAAGACCAAATAGACTAAGACATAGCATTCACTTTTTCTCTGATGACTATTAAATTTAAAATTTTATGAGAGAGGAAAACTAACCTCCCTAAAAATATAAGATATATAATCTTATAATAAACAAAAACAAACAAAACAAAACTTATGAGGGAACAAGACACCATTAATAAGATTTAGCAGAAATAATAAGCAACAGAACTAGGCCCATAACGACTTTGATATTAAAATATCATAATTATAAGATCCTAAAAAGATATGCTTTATGTGTTTTTAAAAATGAGTGGTGTTAAATAATAAAAATGCACCTGAGTAGATTTTAAATGTCTGATTGGTTTTGTTGCACAATTCATGAATCAGGCAGTATACCGTAAAGCAAATAGAAAAGAGCTCTATCTAGCTGCAGAAAAGGAAAGGTTTTTAAAGACAGAGAGGGAGTGGAAAGATGAAAATTATTAGCATTGTTTATCCTTCTTAATTTCATTCACCTTTTCCAGCCATCCTCCCAACCTCCTACAAATTGCCAGTTATAAAAATAATCACTTGGACATAAAGTACAGCACAGAGATATATAGCCAATAATATTGTAATAACTATGCATGGTGTGAGATAAGTGCTAGACTTATTGGGATGATCACTTTATAAAATATATTAATGTCTAATCACTATATTGTGTATGTGAAACAAAACATAACATTGTATGTCAACTGTAATTGAAAAAGAAATTAAAAAATAAATTTAAAAAAACAATGCAGTGTTTTAGACAAGATCACCTTCCTAAATATGGACTATGGAGGGGAAAAAACATTCAGTCCACAGCAACCTAAAATGGGGTATGAATGGGGATCTATCAGTATATTTCCTGGTGCTGACCACAGAATTCCAGACTGGCTGTGAAATGTCACATTCTTGGGGAAGATTGAAACTGATTAGCTTACATATTAAGTCTTGGTTTGCTGACATGAGGCATTAACACAAGTGACTCTATTCTGGGCCTCTTTTTTTTCTTTAACAGCAGAAATAGAAACATGAGTAAAAAGGTAGAGACAAAAAATGATCAAGTAGATTTGAAAAAGACATAGATGAGTCTTACAGAAAAGCAATTAAATTTAGCAAATTAAAGGTTGAGTTAAATAAGAGTTTAATAGAACTGAAGAGATTAGTAAATTAAAAGATAGGAAGGAAGAAAGAAATTACTCAGAATGCAGAGACAAAGAAACAGAAAACATGGCAGAGTATATAAAAGACATAAAGTCCAGAAGTCAACATCAGCTGACTTTCTCTTAAAGGCCAGGTAATTTGTAGGCCTTCTATCTTCAGTCACAACATCCCAAGTCTGCTGTCATACCCTGAAAGCACCCAGAGACAATTTATAAATTGTCTATGTTCTAATAATAATTTCTGTAAAACCAGGTGGCTCCCAGTGAGCCCAAGGGTTTGCTAACCCTTGAACTACAGTGTGTTAACAACCACTTAATTGTAGTTGTAAAATGAGAGAATCAAGAGAATAAGGGAAAGACAACATTAAAAAATATCACATAAAATACAACAATTAAGAAATTCCAGTGAATCTCAAGTAGATTAATTAAAAGGAAATCAAAACAGACATATCAGAGTGAAATTGCAAGACACTAAAAACAACAAACCATAAAACAAACTGGGAAAACATGATTCATGAAGGAACAAAAAAATAGACTGCTGACTATTCTATAGCACAATGATAGTCAAAGTATGAGAAGAAATAATTGCCATCCAAGAATTTTACACCCAGAAAACTCTTTAAAAAGTGGAAACATTTTCATAAGAACAAAGACTCAGAACATTGTCACTAAGAGACTCTCCCTAAAGAAATTCTAATCAAACATCAAATTTCAAGGTTTAAAAAAGACACAGCTCTCTGGATGGCAATAGTACATGAGCCAGGAGAGCAATGATAGAGATAAAGCATTCTAAAGTCTTTATATTGTCAAGGAGGGAAGGACTATTGGTTAGTTTAAATATTTAAAATGTGCATTTTAAAATTTCAAGCATCCCCACCAACAGAATACAAATCAAGTGTAACAACTTTTACAACAATAAATGAGAAACATGAAGAACAAAAGACTAACCAAAATAAAATATTAATTAAAAACAAAACACAGAAGAAAAAATAAAAAGAAGCTCTGAGAAAGGAAAACAAGTAGAAAATAAAAGATATGAATAGAAATAGATTCAAATATGTCAACAATACAAAAAAATGTAAATGAATTAAATTCCTCAGTTATAGAATATCAAACTAGATTTGGAAAAAAACCATACATTGCTATATATTTTTTCTAGAAATACACCTAAAACATATGGACAAAAAAGCAAAATGCTAAAGTATCAAAAGGGATACACCAGGCAAATACAAAACAAAGGAAATTGGGTGTAGCTTGATTTATATCAGGTAAAATAAAATTTAAGGTAAATGCATTATTATAAATAAAGAGTGACACTATATAATTATGTAATTGTATAACATTTAATTCAGTAGAAGATAGATTCAACAGGAATCTAAACTTTAATGCACCAAATAAAATAGCTCCAAATTATATAAATAAAACTTGAGAGAATAAAAATGATATTAGTAAATTGATCATTATGATGGGAGATTTTAACACATCTCTCAATAATTTATAGATCAAAAAGGCAAAAATTATGAGATTAGAGAACACTGAAATAATATTAATATAACAATGTGCTTGACATAATGAATATGGTGTCTGACAATTAAGTTTGCAAATTCACTCTAGAAAAAGTGCTACATACCTCATTGTTGAATATCACTATTGTCACATTCAAAGTACTCCCCTTAAAAAGCTGTGTGCTGATGCCACCTAGCCCACCCTTCAAAGCAATTTTGGAACTCTCTTTCTGGAATGGTCATCAGAGCTGCTGCATTGGCTTTGATATCCTGAATGTCATAAAAATGTCTTCCTTTCAATATTTCCTTTATCTTGGGGTAAAGGAAAAAGTCATTGGGAGCCAGATCAGGTGAACAGAAAGGGTGTTCCAATATAATTATTTGTGTACTAGCTAAAAACTCCCTCACAGACAGTGCTGTGTGAGCTTGTGCACTGTCATGATTCAAGAGCCATAAGTTTGTAAAAAGTTCAGGTCATTTTCTTCTAACTTTTCCATGCAGCTTTTTCAGCACTTTCAAATAGTAAACTTGGTTGACTGTTTATCTGGTTGGTACGAATTCATAATGAACAATCTCTCTGATATCCAAAAAAGTTAGCAACATAATTTTGACAGAATTTTTAGTCATGGAGAATTGGCTGACTTTTATTGTGCATTTTGACACTTTGTTTCAGGGTTGTATTGTAATACTCATGTTTCGTCACCAGTGATAACACAGTAAAAAACATCGTCTTGCCTCTCCAAAACTTCTTGGCAAACTTAAACTTTCCCTTGCTTTTGTTCATCAGTGAGCTCCTTTGGGACCATTTTTGCACAGATCTTTCTCATGCCAAGATTTTCAGTTAAGGTTTTCCTAACTGTTTCTCTATTGATGTGTACTTGGTCTGCTATGCTTTTCATAGTCAATGATTTTGATGCACAATTTGATAAATTTTTGCAATGATTTTGTCTGTTCTGCTCATTACTGGCTGCTCTGACCTCTCTTCATCAATGACACTTTCTCTCCCCTCAGAAAAATGTTTAATTCATTTGTACACTGGCATTTTCTACATGGCATTATCCCCATAAACTAGGATAACATGGCTCTGATTTCATCTCCACTCTTGCTAACATTAAATAACAAGAAATTTAATGTTTGTTTATTCCTCTAATTCAAGCTCTGACATTCTTGAGATGGCACACAAAAACATGCCACAACAACAATAAAAGCCACTCAACAAGACATTGCTACATGTGGACATGAACACAGCGGTGAGATACAGATATACCAAGGTAATAAAACCTTACTGAGTTGTTTGTACAGTGCTGCAAATGTAAGATGTCTGTGGCAATTTCCAAACTTAATTGTAATTAATCATATATATGAACCCCTCCACCTTCTCCAAAACTTTAGAAAATATATTTACTTTTTCAATTCTTATAGGACATTTACAAAGAACATAAATCAAGTCATAAAAATATTTTTAAAATTAGGGTCATATCTGATAACTCCTTTTCAGAATACAATAAAATTAAATTAAAAGAAAATGACAGATAATAAAACCCCCAGATAACTAAAAACATTTACCTATCTTGAAAATTTTAAAACCACATTTCTAATAAACACATGGGTAAAAAAAAAAAAAAAAGGAATTATAATGTATATTAGAAAATACTTGGAATTAAGTGATACACATTAATCAGATTAAAGCAGATTAATACACAACTTTTCGCTCTTCACCAACATGCATTACCAGAAAGCACATGGTGTGTTTAGGGGTACACGAGTTCACAGGCAAACAATAGATGAGGAAAAGTAAAGTTTATCTGAATACCATATACCAACTGAAGTAGAATTACTGGCAATAAAAATGTAAAATATGCAAAATAAAAATACTTCAAGAAATAACAGAAGGTACTAGAAAAATAAAAAAGAAAGTTACAAAAACCAAATAGAGACGGTTAATAAGTGAAATATAATATAAAATATAATAAATTGGCAGGAGCATATAACTGAAGAAGCATGAGTGAATGAGAAGATCACACTGAAGATTCTCTAAAAGGCAATAATAAAGGATGACAAGATATAACACTACAAAAAAAAAAAAAAAAAGAAAGCTACAGAGGCATTGCAGTGGAATAGAAAATAATGGAGAGAGATCATAGCTGAGGCAATAATGGAGACATATTTTCCAGGATTTAAAAAAATAAAAGATTTCTATTGAAATGAGTATAGAACACCAAGCTGAAGAGAAAATTTAAACTGTATCCCTATGAAACAGCTCCTATAAATGACAACTCCGAGATAAAGTCCTTAGTGTAGAAAAATAAGATAAACAAACTGTAAAGCTAATAAAAAAAGATAGGAGAATGACAGTAATATGGGGAGGGCTGCTTTTGTTTTGATATTAAACTAATGGTCAAGATCATAATTCATAAGTTTAAAATCATTATTCATGGATTAATTTGTGCTATCACAAAATTAAAATTTTATTTTCCATTTTTATAAATATATATTTTTTATTGTTAGATTTATTGGGGTCACATTGGTTAGGAAGAATTACATAGGTTTCAGGTGGATAATTCTACAGTGCACCATCCATTTGCTGCATTATATGTTCACCACCCAGTGTGAGTTCTCTTTCCATTACCATATATTTAGCTCTCCCTTCCTCCTTTCCCATCCCCTCCCTCCCTCCCTCCTTTTCTGCAGATAACCATTAAACTATTTATTGTGTCCATGAGTTTGTTTGTTTGTTTTTTTCTTTGTTGCTTTCAGTTTTATATTCTGCACATGAATAAGTCATATGGTTCTTGGTTTTTTCTGTCTGGCTTATTTCACAGCATGATGATCTCTAGGTCCATACATTTTGTCACAAATAGTAGTATTTAATCTTTTCTTATAGCTGAGTAATATTCCATTGTGTATATGTACCACAGCTTTTTTATCCACTCATCTTTCACAGGGTACTTTGGTTGCTTCCCTGTCTTGGCTACTGTGAACAGCACTGCAATGAACATTAGGGTACATAAGTCTTTGCAGACTAAGGTTTTCAAGATTTTTGGGTAGACCCCCAGAAGGGGGATTGCTGGGTCATATGGTAACTCCATTCCCAATTTTCAGAGGAACCTCCACAGTGTCTTCCATTAGCAGTGTGTGAGAGTTCCTTTTTCTCCACATCCTAACACTGTTATTCCTTGTCTTGTTGATAATAGCCATTCTAGCAGGTGTAAGGTGGTATCTCATTGTGGTTTTGATTTGCATTTCCCTGATAGCTAATGAGGTTGAGCATTTTTTTTTATGTGTCTGTTGGCCATTTGTATTTTTTCACAAGGGACTGAGACCATTGGAAAACACATATCAGATATTTACATTATGATTCATAACAGTAGCAAAATTACAGTTATGAAGTAGCAACAAAAATAATTTTATGGGGGTCACCACAACATGAGGAACTGTATTAAAGGGTCATGGCATTAGGAAGGTTGAGAACCACTGGTTTAGGTCCTCTGCCCACTTTCTAATTGGTTTATTTTTATTTTTTATTTTTAAGTTGTATTTTTTATATATTTTAGATATTAGACCCTTATCAGATGTATTGTTTGCAAATACTCTCTCCCATTCAGTTGGCTGTCTTTTTGCTTTGTTGATGGTTTCTTTTGCTGTGCAGAAGCTTTGTAGTTTGATATAGTCCCATTCATTTATTTTTGCTTTTACTTCCCTTGTCTTTGAGGTCAGGTTTATGAAGTCTTCCTTGAACCCTTTGTCTAA
This sequence comes from Lyroderma lyra, assembly GCA_004026885.1. Classification (NCBI taxonomy): domain Eukaryota; kingdom Metazoa; phylum Chordata; class Mammalia; order Chiroptera; family Megadermatidae; genus Lyroderma; species Lyroderma lyra. The sequence continues at coordinate 22,684 of PVJL010008621.1, forward strand.
GTTTAGTACCAATATTTTCTTCTAGACAGTTTATTGTTTCAGGTCTTATATAAAGTTCTTTAATTCATTTTGAGTTAATTTTAGTATATGGTGAGAGTTCACACTCAGATGCATTCTTTTGGATATGTTTTTTCAGTTTTTCCAGTACTTTATACTGAAGAGGCTATCTTTTTCCCATTACATAATTTTTGCTCCTTTATCAAAAATTATTTGTCCATATATTTGGGGATTTATTTCTGGGTTTTCAATTCTGTTCCATTGGTCTGTGTGTTTGTTTTTTTTGCCAATACCAAGCTGTTTTGATTATTGATGCTTTGTAGTATAAATTGAAATTGGGGAGCATGATACCACCAGCCTTATTCGTTTTATGTAGTATTACTTTGGCAATTCAAGGTCTTTTGTGGTTTCATACAAATCTGATAATTTTAAAAATTTATTTCCTGAAAGCATGTTTGTGGGATTTTGATGGTAATTGCATTAAATCTACGAATTGTTTTGGGTAATATGGCCATTTTAACAATATTAAGTCTTCTTATCCATGAACATAGAATATCTTTTCATTTCTTTGTGTCTGCTTCAATTTCTTTCAAAAGTGTCTTATAGTTTTCCATGTGTAAGTCTGTCACATTCTTTGTTAATTCCCAGGTGTTTCATTCTTTTTATTGCAGTAGCAAAAGGTACTGACTCAATTCTTTTTCTGAAGATTCATTTTGTTTGTATATATAGGAATGCTGTTGATTTTTGTATGTTGATTTGTATCCTGCAACTTTTCTGTATTCCTTTATTGTTTCTAATAGTTTCCTGATGGAATATTTGGAGTTTTTTTATATAAAGAATCATGTCATCTGCAAATAGTGACAATTTCACCTCTTCTCTCTCAATTTGAATACCTTTTATTCCTTTCTTACTTGATTGCTGTGGCTAGAACTTCCAGTACTATACTGAATAGCAGTGGTGACAATGGGTATCCCTGTCTTGTTTCTGATTTGAGGAAAATAGGCTTCAGCTTTTCCCCATTCAGTATGATATTAGCTGAAGGTTTGTCATATGTGGCCTTTATTTTGTTGAGATACTTTCCTTCTGTACTCATTTTATGCAGTGTTTTGATCATAAATGGATGTTATATCTTGTCAAATGCTTTTTCTGCATCAATTGATATGTTTATATGGTCTTGATCTTTTACTTTGTTTATGTGGTGTATCACATTGATTGATTTTTATTTGTTAAATCATTCTTGTGCTCCTGGGATGAATCCCACTTGATCATAGTATATAATCTTTTTTTGTTTGTTTGTTTGTTTTGTTATATGGGTAGTTCCCTGACTGGGAATCGAACCCAGGCCGCAGTGTTGACAGCACCAAAGCCTTAGCCACTACACCACTGGGGAACTCTTAGTATTTTGTTTAGGATTTTTATCTGTGTTCATCAGAGATATTAGTCTATAGTTATCTTTTTTTGTGTTGTCTTTACCAGGCTTTGGTATTAGGATAATGTTGGCCTCCTAGAATGAGTTAGGAAATACTGCCTCATCTTGAATTTTTTGGAAGAGTTTGAGGCAAATTGGCATTAAGTTTTCTTTGTATGCTTGGTAAAATTCATTGGTTAGACTGTCTGGTCTATGGCTTTTGCCTCTAGGGAGGTTGTGAATAGTCATTTCAATTTCTTTACTATTGATTGTTCTATTTAGATTATCCACTTCTTTTTGTTCATTCTATGTAATCCATAAATATCTAGGAACTTGTCCATTTCTTCTAAGTTGTTAAATTTAGAGCATAAACCCCTTCATAATATTTTGTTTTTATAAAATTTTTTTTCCCATTTGGTTCCCTGGCTAGGAATCAAACCCAGGCCATGGCAGTGAGAATGCCAATACCTACCCACTATACCACCAGGGAACCTATATTTTCTTATAATTCTTTGTATTTCTGTGGTATCAGTGGTAATTTCTCTCCTTTCATTTCTAATTTTGGATATTTGTGTCCTTTCCTTTCATCCTTTGGTTAGTCTAGCCAGGGGTTTTTCAATTTTGTTGATTTCTCAAAGAACCAGCTCTTTGTTGCATAAATATTCTATATGGTCTGTCTGTTCTTCACTTCCTTTAGCTTTGATCTAATTTTTATTATTTCTTTCCTTCTGCTGACTTTGGGTTTTTTTCTATTCTTATTTTTCTAGTTCTTTAAGATGGGATATCAGGATATTTACTTGTAATTTTTCTTGTTTCTTAAGATAGGCCTGTAACAATATAAATTTCCCTTCTATTAGTGCTTTTGCTGTTTCCAAATAATTTTCACATATTATGGTTTGTCATTAGTTTCGCTGTATTATTAATCTCTTCTTTTATTTGTTTTTTGATCCAGTCATTTTTATTTCTTTATTTTCTTGGGGTAGTTCCCTGGCTGGGAATTGAACCCAGGTCACAGCGTTGAGAGCACCAGAGCCTAGCCACTGCACTGATCCAGTCATTTTTAAATAACATGTTGTTTAATCTCCATGTATATGTAATTGTTTTCTTCTTTCCTTTTACAGTTGATCTCCAATTTCAGATCTCTGTGGTCTGAGAATACATTTGGTATGATTTCAATCTTCTTGAATTTGCTGAGGCTACTTTTGTGTCCCAGCATACAGTCTATCCTTGAGAATGTTTCATGTGCACTAGAAAAGAAGGTATAGTCTCTTTTTGTTGGATGAAGTGTCTTATATCCAATTGCTGGAATGTATCATTTAGAGCTGATATTTCCTTATTTATTTTCTGTTTGGATGATCTGTCCATAGCTGTTAAGGGGGTGTTTAGGTCTCCTACAATGATTGTGCTTTTGTCATTTTTTCCTTTTAGATCTGTTAGTAGTTGCTTGGTATATTTTGGTGCTTCCTGATTAGAAGCATATATATTAATTAGTTTCAAGTCTTCTTGTTGTTGTATTTTGCCTTTTATCATTATGTAATGTCCATCTTTGTCTCTTGTTATTGTTTTTAACCTCAAGTTTGTTTCATCAGATATCAGCATGGCAATTGCTGCTTTTCTCTGGATACCATTTGCTCGGAGTATTGTTTTCCATTTTTTAATCTGAGTCTGTTTTTGTCCTTATGGCTGAGGTGTGTCTCTCGGAGACAGCATATGCACAGGTTTTCTTTTTTTTAATCCAGTTTAGTACTCTGTGTGTTTTTATTGGTATTTCAGTCCATTAACATTTAGAGTGATGATTGATATATGAGGATTTCCTATGGCCATTACTTCTTTCCTTTTAAGAATTTTTGATTCTTTTTTTGTTGTCCCAACTCTATTCCATTTACTTTGGTGTTTTGTTTCAGGTAAAGGCACCTCCTTTAGTGGTTTTAGATGTGTCAGTCTTGTTCTTGTGAATTTCTTCAGCTTCTGTGTGTCTCAGAAGGTCTTTATTCCTCCTTCATATTTGAAGAATAATTTTGCTGGATAATTTATTCTTGTTTGGAAGTTTCTCTCTTTTAATATTTTGAATATTTGATTCCTCTCTTTCCTGGCTTGTAGAGTTTCTGTTGAGAAGTCTGATGCCAGCATGATGGGTTTTCCTTTAAAGGTTATAGTTTTTTTGCCCCTGGCTGCCTTGAGAATTGTCTGTTTGTCTTTGGTTTTTGACATCTTCAGTACAATGTGTCTTGGAGAAGGGTCCAGGTATCTAGGGGACCTATTTTCTTCTTGAATTTGGGGTTCTTGATCTTTCCATAAATTTGGAAAGTTCTCATCTACTATTTGTTTGAGTATGCTTTCTGTAGAGTGTTCTGCTCCTTCTTCCAATTTTATTATTCTAATGTTGTTTTGTATCATGGAGTCAGATAGTCCTTGCAGAGTTCTTTCAATTTTCTTTTGTTCTGTGTTCCCTATTTTCCTCTCTCTGAGATGTTTTCATGTTCCAATCTTGAATATCACTAATTCTTTCCTCCATATGGTTGGCCTTTTTTCTATGGCAGTTATTTTATTTCTCAATTCTTTTATTGTATTATTTATCTGTCAATTTTCCATGTCATTCTTTCCTATAGTTTAAATTTCTTTGTTAAACTATTCCTTTTGTTCATGGATTGCCTTGCTGAGATCACTCATCTCAGCTACAGTTTTTTACCAGTATGTTTTCATTTCTCTGAGAGCCTTTAGAATGGTAATCTTGCATGCTCTGTTACTTAGTTCATAAATTTCTAGATCTGTAAGATCATTTTCTGGAGATTTTTCATCTTCTTTCTGAGTAGTTTTATATCCTAAGGTACTTATATTGTCTGTTGTGTTCTTCTTCTTCGGCATGAGGTCTTTATTTCTAGCAAAGTCTGTGAGATCCCTTTTTTTCTCCTGTTTGTATTTTTGTGGTGTCTTGCTGTAGAGGAGACACTGGGTGGCACTTGAAGGCAAGTTTTGCGAGAGAGGAAAGGTATTTCAGCCGTATCTCCACCAGCATTTGTGGGTGTGGTGTGGCATGGCATCATGTGGCGTGGCTTGGTGGTCTATGATCTCTTTACTTCCTGTGGTTCATTGGGGAAACTGGGGGAGAAAGGGGAGGCCAATGGAATGCAAGCCGAGGGCCACTCCATTTCCTGACTTCTATTGAGGAAGCTGGAGGAGACAGAGGAAGCTGTTTATGTTGTTTGGGCGAATGGCACCAAATCCACCTTTCTTCTTTCTCCTGTGTTTTACTCAGGGCCTTGTTTCAGCAGTTCATTTCCATGGCAACCTCTCCTGGCCACGTTTGCAAGCATGGAGATATGAGCTGCAGTGTTGTACCTGGGACTGCACTCCTGCCTAGGGCAGTTTGAATGCCTTGCTCAGCTTCCATGTTACCTATAGCTTCAGACCTCACTCCCAGACTTTGTCTTTAACACGCTGCTTTAAGGTCCAGCTCCCTCACAGTCTCGCAGGGTTCCCACCACACTGGCCCCTACTCTTGTCACTGCTTGGCCTCCTCCCTTCCCTGTATAGTGCTGCTCCCTGGTTTCTTTCTAGTTTCTTCAGTTAGCTGCAGTCAGGTCGGGTTGTGATCCATCTGTGCTCCCTCCCCTCTCTCCCACTCGCCCCCCCCTTTCTCTAACCTTCAGGTGTTTTCTTGTGGTGTGTGGATTTCTTAGTTGTCACTGTGCCACTCAGGGTTTTTCCTGTTGGATCTTGGCCAGTCAGTTAATTGCTGAGCTCCCCCTAAAATTTTCTTTTAAATAATGTACACTATGCTTGTTTAATATGCAGATGACCAAATGGGAAAAGATATTTGCAATTTTTACAAGCAACAAAAGATTAATATCCAGTGTATTTATGGAACTTCCAAAATCAAGAATATGATAACGATCCCAAAAGAAAAAATGAGCAAAAAAATAGAAACAGGTAATTTACAGAAAATCCTCAAAGAACATGTATATATTATCAAATTGATCAGCAATTGGAGAAATGCCAAGTAAAATAAAGAATAGAAAGGAAAATGGTGGCAAAGTAGATTGTAGATTATTAAGCCACAAGTAGGAGAAATGGACTAAATAAACATACAAACATTCTTATATTTATAAAATACAGTTATCAGTAAAAACAAGAAAATGATACAATATAATATATAAAATGATGCTATTTATGTAAATTAAAAATATGTACTCTGTCAAAGTAAAAATTGTACTAAACAATTTTAATCAGGCAAGGACTACTTTATTTAAGATTGTTTACAATAGGGGAGAGAGGACAGTATCCAGTCTGAACTCAACTTCTCAAACAAAAGGTAGAAAAATTTTAAGCTTTAGTGTGAGCTGGTGGAAAAACACCAGGTAATGTTGGGGGTTATTTCTGAGTTTGCAAATCTTTTTTGCTGTGATTAAGCCATCTGTTTTTGCTAACTGGTCCTCACTGAAGTTAGGCTTCTACCTTTCCACAGAAAATGGGAGACAGGGAAGCTATGTTCCTTGATAATTACATTTCAAAGGTATAGCTTCCAGGTCCTTGAAAAAGACATTCCTGTGTTGTAAAACTGACAAGAGGCCTTTATAAAGATTTATGTCTTAAAGAGCCAGATAAAGAATGTACAATTACAAGTTTTATGAAATAAATACTCTATGAAAAAGGAAGTCAAGAGGCTAGAGTTAGGAAAAAGTAGCCCCATTCCAACCCTTTGCCTCCCCCCGGTTCCCAATAAAGTTTAGTTAAGCTAAGGATAACACTAAGGCAATCTTGTTTAACAGCAAACATTAACACACATTATACAAGAAATCATGCAAATAATTGTTGCTTGTGGGTACAGGCAAGGGATGGTGGTGAGGAATAGGAAATAAGACAGATTGAGGAACTTGTCTAGATCAATGCTGATAGTGTGTCTTCGTCTGAGGTATATGAGTAACTGAACTCTGTTGGGCCCACTTGAGGGCCAAAAAGCAAGGAAAGGAAGGAAGGAAAGTGTGAATCAAAAAGGGGTTATACAGGAAAGCATTCGAGAGCTTGCTTTCCAAGTAATTATCATTAGTTTGGTTCAAATAAATGCTTGTAAAAAAAAAAGTGTGTGGTGGGGAAGGGTTATACAGAAAGTAACTTCACAGGGTGATCTAATCATAAAGTCCTCACTGGACAGGTCATAGTGAATAGGTATGCACCAGGCATATAACTTTTTGTAAAAGGTTTATTTTTGTCTTAAGCAGGCCCTGTACATTGTTTTAGTGCACCCAGGTTAACACATCTTTGAAATAAGCATAATCATTCTCAACAGAGCACATAATCTTAACTATCCTGTAATTCAATCCCTGCCTTGCTTTCTCCTACCTTCGTATAATCTTCCTTAGTTCCCTCTTTAATCTAAAATGTTCAAAAGAAACTGTAAAACTTGTTCTTTAGAGCACTTGAAATCTTGCTTCCTGGCAATTGTCACTTTGAGCTCAAATAAACTGTTTTTTCCACTTCTTTTTAAAATAAAACATTTATTCTGAAATCTAAGACAAAGCTGTATAGACACATTTGATACTTGATATAAAACTACTTGATTAAGTTAGTCATAGGCAACTATCACCAACTTAATGCAATTTACTGAAAAAACAAAAAGAAAAGAAGAAAATACAAAACATAAAATGGAAAAACAGGACTGGAAAATGACTAAGTACTAATTTATAGAATCAAGGATTAATTTCCACTAATTATGGCATGGATTAAACTAATATATTAAATATTAAAATATATTTTTAAAAAGGTAGGAAAACAGCTCCCCTGGTGATCCCTGAAACCAAAATCAGGTTGGCACCTAGTGTCTATTTAAATTTGCTTTTTTTCTTACGTCTATATGGAACTATGAGAAAGAGGAGTAGGTAACGCTGTCATGCTACTGTCACCCAGCACATCCTTTCAAGTTCACACACTGTTCCAATACTATTCATGGGAAAATAATCCATTCCAAGATAATGTGTTGCTCCTGGTTCCATGTCATTTTGGTTCTTTCAATCAAGATGAGATTCATAGTCCTCGATCTCCATAACATCCCAAACTTTTTTGAAGATGACAGGCTGGGTTAATATTCTTTTCAGAATTTTTCTCCATTTTTTGGTCTGGTGTTTCTCAAATTAACTCATAGAAATTCTCCACAGGTTAGATTGTTGTGTCAGCATTTACTTGGCATAGTTGGCAGGATTCTAAAATAGCTCACCTGGGACCATGTTTGTACAAAACAGGGCCCATCATGCCCCCCCCCCCCGCCAGTTCTTTGTGTCTGGTGAACTTTGATGAGTTTTTTATAGAAATTCCAGGCTTCCTTATTTTAAGTAGCAAGTCCATGACTTTACCTGGGCTATTAGAAAATCTTTGAGAGGGATAAAGTTTGAGATAACCCAGGCAAAGAAAAACAAATTGGTTGCTGCTTTTAATTTCTACTGTTTATTGGATTGCTGAGAATCCAAACAAAATTTTTGCTGGTTAAATGAAAGACTAAACTCTTTTTATCTCCAAGAGAAAAGATCCTTGCTTCCCAAATCCAAATAGCCCTTAGGGAGACAATAAGTTTTTGCAGTTCCCTAAATCCAGAGTGACAGAGATAGTCCTGGTAACGTGTCCAGTGCAGTAAGCAACCAATCTCTTGGGAAGCTGGTGGAGTCCTGGGAAGAGTTCTTGGGTGTGTGTGTGTGTGTGTGTGTGTGTGTGTGTGTGTGTGTGTGAGAGAGAGAGAGAGAGAGAGAGAGAGAGAGAGAGAGAGAGAGAGAAAGGGCAGGGTTACCTGGAATGAACTTGCCCCAACAAAGGGGCCCATGCCCATGCCTGGGAAAGCATTATGATTTTGGGGGCATTTAACCCTTGATTGGGTATTCTTAAGTGACTAAGAATCTTTGTGCAGTTGCCTGAGGGGAAAATTCCTCTAGGCTGTAAAGCAGTCCTATAGGGATATTCACTGCATTTGGTTTGTCTGGAGACATGCACATAAGGGCTGCTTTTCCCTATAAGTTTGTTCAGACCACACTATCTGACCAAAAGATTGGTCATCAGTGCATCCTTCGGTTTGATTTATGGATGAAAAAGGGGTTCTATGAAAGGTAACCTAACAGGGTAATTTGATCATAAATTCTCAACTGGGCAGGTCATGGTGGATAGGCATGTCCAAATCATATAACTTTTTAGTAAAATTTTAACTTTGCTTAAGCCAACCTGGTCTATTGTTTCTGTGTGTCTGGGTAAGGGCTGTGTAAGATATCAATCACAATCCACTGGTGGACTGCTGACTAATTTTGGGGTGACTGCCTGAATAACAAAATAAACAGCTAGTGGACCACAACATTTGTAAAAAATTAGAAGTAGCCTTTGCCTTAAAAATGTTTGCCCAGGCCTGATCTAGGTTAACACACCTTTGAAATAAATGTAACCACCCTCAAGAGAACACATACTCTTTTTAACTATCCTGTAATCCAATTAACACCTTCATGTAATCTTACTTACATCCTTCCTTAATCTCAAATGCATAAAATAAACTGCAAAAGTTATTCTCCAGAACATTTGAGATCTTGCTTTCTGGCAATTGTTGCCAGTATTGGCTCAAATAAACTCTTATAATAATTCTTTACCAATTTGCACGTTATTACATCAACAAATGGAAGGAAGAGGCAATCGATAGCAAAAAGACAAAAAAACTTGTACTTCCAGGTCAACCCAGATAGTTTCAATGATATTTTGTTACCAGGTTATGTCTTATGCTCCAGGACATTATGATAAATTGATTTTCCTATTTCTTAATGATTAGCAGCATAATCTGCTTTCAAAATGAAGTTTCCCTAGGGCTGCTTGCTCCTTACTTACTGAAAAGTTCTTAGTAATTCTTATATCTTTTTATATTGAACACAACTTGCATGGTAAACCCCGTTTTAAGTTCTTTATAGTTTTGGGTTGTGCTTGGGTACTTGTTAAATTTCTGAGATTAATCTCTGTTGTACTCACTTGCCTCCTTTATCTCATCCTTTCCTGTTTGATTGATCCTCACTAGAAATATTGAACTAGTAAATTCTAATACCTTTCTACACAAAGTGTGATATGCAAATAAATAGCATCCAGTCTCCTGGGAGCTTACTGGAAATACAAAACACTGAGCCCAACTCAAGACCCGTGAATTAGAATCTGCATTTTAAAATATGTTTCTTAAGTAATCTGTATGCATATTTAAGTTTGAGAAGAACTTGCATAGGTTTGGATGAAGCCCTGATAGAAAACACAACCATCTTATGTTGTAATTGAGGCAACTGAGAAAAATAGAAATGTAGTTATTTGTATGAAGCTACTGATCTAGCTTGGTGGCTGTGTCATGATTAAAATCTAGGATATTTAATTCTCATTCAAGGGTTCTTTCTAAACCACAATGTAATCTGACATCTCCAGGTTTCTGAGAGTTAATCTTTGGTCAGGTTTTTACTTCTCTAATCTGTATCAGTTTGCCATCAGTCTCAGATGTTCCTGTCAGCTGCTCTTATTTCTATCAATCCCGGTTTTGGTCCACGTGTAGGAGCCCAAGTTGTATATTCCTCCTGCCAATACCCTTTCTGGCACCTTGTAGTTGCAGTATGTTTTCATGCACAAAAAGGAGAGAACACAACTAAACTTTCTAACAACAGCCGCTGTGACCCAAGACCAAATTACATGTTTATGCTACCTATATTTTAATGAGAACACTTTTATGAGTTAATAAAATTGGTTCATTCATGACCTTTTTGTTGCACCTGACATATGAGACTTCTGTTTTTCAATTTCTTAAAAATTATTCTTTGTTAAATCAATCTTCCATCCTGGGAACCTGATTCTGCTCTGAAACCAGCACCCTTCTAGGTTGGGAGTTGAAAATAAATTGCTATGTGAGTTATTGAATTTTTCAAATGCTATTTTAAAAAATTTATCTTTAAAATATTTATCACTAAATTCTTGTTATCTAGGAGGTAATCTGCATACAATAAAAACTTTAATTGCTCATGCTTGCTCAATACATTTCTCTCAAAATTTTAGGATTTATGTCTAAGGTAAAATTCAGTAGAAAAATGATGGCTGAGGCCCAACACCAAATTCTCAATTTTGTGTCCAGCTATCTACAACAATTGTGACCTTTCACATGAGTCCCCAGAGGATAAGGCCAAGAAAAGAAATGCTCTTTATTACTGCTTTTGGAGCAGAAATACCTTAATGTATTTCTTTGATGCGCTGGGTTGGATAATGTGAGACATGTCAAGGCCCTCTTGCCTATTAGAAGAGGTAGATTCATGATTAAAAGTGGCTTCTGTTCACACCTTAGGTTCACATTTTAATATTAGCTCTTGATATTTTATCACTCTGATGGCATAAAGAAGCATAAAAGGGAATCAACATATAAAAATCAGTTGCATTTCTATCCATTAACAATAAACTATCCAAAAATAAGTTAATTATAAATTTAAATTAAATTAAAAAGAAATTATCTAATTTACAATAGCATGAAAAGGAATACTTATGAATAAACTTAATGGAGGTGAAAGACTTATACATTAAAAACTAAAAATTAGAAATGAAAGAAATTAAAGAAAACCCAAATGGAAAGACATCCATGTACATGAATTGGAAGACTTAATATTGTTAAAATGTTCATCCTACTCAAAGTGATCTACAGATCTCTATGAAATAATAATTAAAATATAATCTTTATCAAAATTTTAATTAAAATACAATTTCTATCAAAATTCTAATGGCATTTTTTACAGAAATAGAAAAAAAACCTAAAATTTATATGGAATTATGAAAGATCCTGAAATAACCAAAAAATCTTGAGAAAGAAGAACAAAGCTGGAGGCACCATATTTCTTGATATCAAAATATATTACAGTCATAGGAATCAAAACAGTATGGTACTGGCATAAAAACAGACACGTAGACACATAGATCAATGGAACAGAATAGAGGGGCCAGAAACAGATACACACGTATACACTCAACTGATCTTTGACAGGTCAAGAATATACAAGGAGGAAAGACAGTTTCTTCAGCAAATGGTAGGGAAAACTGGATATTCACAAGCAAAAGAATAAAGTTGGTCTCACAATTCACACCGTACACAAAAGTCAACTTAAAATGGATTAAATATTTAGAAATGGTAAAATTCCCAGAAGAAAGCATAGGGGAAAAACTTCATAACATGGCTTTGGCAATATATATATATATATATTTTATGTGGTTAGTTCCCTGGTGGCTAAGGCTTTGGCGCTGTCAATGCTATGGTCTGTGCAATAATTTTTTTAATGTGACACCAAAAGCACAGGCAACAAAAGCAAAAATAAACAACTGTCACTACATCAAATAATCAACAGAGTAAAAAGACAATAAACAGAATGGGAAAAAGTGTAAGGCATACCTTTGTTAAGAGATTATACCCAAAATATATAAGGAACTCCTACAACTCAATAGAAAAATCCCAAAATAATTTATTTAAAAATGGGCAGAAAAACTGAACAGTCATTTCTCCAAAGAAGACTTAAAAATGGCCAATAGGTACATGAAAAGATACTATTACTAATCATCGGGGAAATGCAAATCAAAACTATAATGGGATTAAAAACTCACCCCTGTTCTTTGCAGGATTGATCATAATAGCCAAGATGTGGAAGCAATCTGGATGTCCACTGATGGATAGATAAAGAATATTGTTCTATACACATTCAATGACATACTGTTCAGCTTTAGAAAAGGAACTCCTGCCATATGAACTGTGCAGAGGGAAAATAATTTTCTTTCTACCCTTCTATTTCTTCTATAATAGCTCATCTAATAATCAAATTGACATGAGATAAATTACCGGAAATAATGAAATTTATTACATATGTACATATGGGGGTTCCCTAAGAATTTTGGGCCTGAGCACACCCTGGGCAGTTTCTAATATGTTAGCCACTTTCAGATTTTGAAGACATATTTATTTGAGCACTCCATTTCCAAGAATTTTAATATCTTATTCTTCTGTCTCTGTGTTATGTAGGGCAGTACCAAACACGTACAACACTGCCTTAGATGTATTTTTAGTTGACTCAACAGTTGTATGAGCTGGAAGGGATGTGAATGTTCTTAAGAGCACCAGTCATCTGAGGTTCTTCAAATATTCTTAATTGAATTAATCCATGCTGACTGAATACTGTCTGACTTATGTGCCTAGGGATTCCAGATAGAGATTAAGAATATGTAACACATTGGTGGGCAAAGAAAGTCAATTTATATGAGAAGTTTGGCTGGAGAAGCTGTGTTCCTATGATGAGTACCAGGCTGGGGAAGATAACATGGTATCTGTTTCTGATATTAGTTATCTAACCAACCCATACAGATTTATTTTTAAATCTTATAAACAGAGCAGTCACATGAAAAAAGTGAAGGACTCTTTGAGACACGGGTCATTAAGCTACCTTACAATTGTGCCCAGGCAGTGATGTAGGGTTATGGAGATTTCTCTTAACTTCAGCTTCAGATACATCTTAGTGTTCCTAGGTATAGCTGGTATATCAGAGGACAGAGTAGCATGTTTCCCATCTCAAGTGTCTGCTGTTTTGGAATTTTATTATGACTTCTTTTGTGTCCACAGATTGGTGAGTTCAGGAAGAAATTAGGTCTCAATTTCTCTTGCATGCAAGAGAAAGGGAAGAAGAACTAATGGAAATCATCTTGTATGGGCATTTTGTTTAGAGCTTGTGCTTTTATAATTTAGGCAAAAAACATTTACTACAAAGTTCTTTGTCTAATATCTTAAGGATGTGGTATCATCATGGTCAACTCTGTCTAAGAATAATGGTTGTTAGCAAAAAGTGAAATAATATAAACAAAGACTTAAAAGTCAGGGAGGTGTAGTACAAAGAGAATGGTTATGATGATAATATTGAAGCTGACTACCATTTGATAGTATTTATAAGTAAATGCTTTAAATCATTTTTATGTTAACTATTTTAATGATTTAATTATTAAATCACTTTACATCCTACATTCTTGTTCATATAGAACATATTTTTTTCTTTCTGATGGCCTTGGGCTGAGGGGATGCATTGGATGGTAGAAATGATGTAGGTGTAGGACCCAGTAGTGAATGCCAGGGAGCTCAGGAAGACAAGGACAGATAAGAGAAAATCTATCTTCACAGTGAGGAGAGTATCTGTACAGGTCACTTATAGTAGAGGGGCAATATTACAGAAAAAATGATTAATGTCTTTGCTATAGTAAGTTGTTAGCCTTGTCACTATAATGGTTGGTACTAACATAGACATGAAGGCCCCCACCCAGCAGCCCAGAACCAGCAGCAAGCAGACCCTGCTGTTCATGATGATGGTGTAGTGTGGGGATTACAGATGGCCATGTAGTGGTCAAAGGACATCACTGCCAGGAGGATAAATTCCACTGTCCCCAGAAAGAAGTAGGAATATGTTTGAATTTATGCAGCCAGCAAAGGTTGACATTAGTGATCTGCCATGAGTAAGAGATAAAGGTTGATTCTCTCCCCTGATATTTGGTGATCTCCAGTGTCTCCCAATTTTTAAAGTCTTTTCCTATTATATATAGATCTATGAAAACAGACCAGGGATACTGAAAGAAACAATGGCTTATAGTTCTTACTAATCATTTTAGATGACACTCAAAAGGGAATAATGGGTATCTTGTTATTAGATTATCTCCTGTTTCCAAAACCTACTTCCTTTAAGTTTTATGAAGTATGTTATACATACATCATGTATCTAGCTAATAATTACTTGAGAGGACATTACACAATGTGATAAAATCAGTGAGCCACAAACTATACACAGGAAGGTAAAGTAGAGGAAATTCAGCTTACTTCATTTACTCAATCAGTTGAAATCACAGAACTACATCAATGTCATCCAGTTTATTATTTATCCCAATATCTGAGAAATGGTTCTTTTGCACAGATTTCCCTATTTCAGGTAAAACTACCCATTCTTTAATTCTTACCTCAGTGCTTTCTTTGTCTAAATTTCACTTAGCTCTTCCTTAATACATGGTACAGCCATCCCTCTAAGTTTCCTTTTCCTACCTTCCTTCCTACCCTTCCTCCAAGATAAAAAGTTTTGCCTTCCTATTTCATTTTTTATTTGTAGTTTTTCCTATTACAAAACTACATCTCAGTGCAAAGAATTAGAAAATGCAAATGCAAAAAATAAAATTATAATCTGTAATCAAGCCTATTAGAGCTACATTGACAAAATATTGGTGTACATATTTCCAGGCTGTTTCAAAGTTCAAATTATATACATATATATCTAAAAAAAATCATGATAACATACTACTTTGGAACTTTCCTTATCATCCTTCCATGTCATAGCTAGAAATCTATATAATCATTTTTTTGTTAAAAAACAGCTTTTTCACATGACAACCTTTATAATCTTTTATTAACTTGAATGCACCTAAGTCCTTTATCTGTGATGCCATGGAATGCTAATACTTTCAGCCTTCCACATTAGGTTAAGAATAATTACAGGTCTCTCCCTCTGAAGGTCAGTGACTCCTCAAGAGTGCCTGTCTCATCTCTGCAGGCCTAGGGCCCAGCTTGATGTCCTATCATGCCAGTGCTCAGTAGCTGTTAGTTCAACCGAACTGAATTAGGCCCCTATGATTATGAATCCTGATCCAGCAACAGATGGTAAAACAGAGTCAGTTAGTTACTGCATAGTCCTTTACAGGTCAAGTATTTTTGTGGAAACTCATTTACTAATTTACTTTAAGTCACTTACATTTTCTATTAATTTTCAAATGATTCACACACCCCAGAAAGAAAAAAGCTGATTATGAGATTTTAGTCATTTAATGTAGGGAAATGTGATATTTATGGTGAAAAAAATGAAAAATTTTCATAGGTACTTAATATAAAACCATGGTCAAGACTTATTCAGAACAAGGGAATGTCCAAGTGAAATCAGTACAACCAAATATTTGATTATATTAAATTATTAAGTTTCACAACTATTCAGAACTTCCAGTTAACATACTGTTTTCAAATATCTATATGTAGGGAGCGCATGAGCCAGAAGCCAGGTCCTTTGAGTAAACAGGTTTTAGCAAGGCCACCTGTGTGTCTGGAGACCACAGTTCAAGGGCTTTGCAAGGCAGCCCAGAGCTGGGTGCACAAGGACAATGCTCAGAGTGTGGTTTCTGACTTCTGGCCAAATATGACATTGTGAGCAAGGTTTTTGGTCTCTGGGAAAGATTTGAGACATAACTTGTGGCCTGCCTGCCTTGAGGAGAATAATAATAATGTAATCCGTAATGCCTTAGCAACATGTACCAAAATATTGATTAAATGCAGGTGTCTGTAACTATTCATCCCAGTTAAGATGTACTTTCCAGTCTCGCTTCGCTGATTTACCCTTATGATTTCACTTGTTTTGCCCACCCTATAAAATAAACTTGCTGCTGCCAGATGGGGTCTCTGTGTCTCCATCAGAGCGCAGAGAACCAACTGGTCCCAGCTTTTCTGTCTATGTCTGTGTCTGTGTGTTTTTTCTTCATTCCCCATCGCCTCCCCTCCAGCTCACCTGTTCACCCGCGCAGGTCGCGGCATCTATAGTCATTAGTTTTTATTACTTGCATAAATGTATAAAAATCTAAAAGCAACTTTTCTTACACAAATAAATTATCTTTATCTGAAGACTTAAAAACCCTAGTGTTTTCAAGGTATAATTGTTATGCAAAGAACTGCACATACTTAATGTGTACAATTTGATGAGTTTGGACATACATAAACACCCATGATACCATCACCACAATTGAGGTAATGAATACATGACACACTTTCCAATGTTTTCTTTATACATCATTTTTAGGATTATTTAATGATTCTGTGGATGGGTCCATGATATCTTTAGCCATTGCTTAATCAGATGGTCAACATTTTTGCTTGTATACTTACAATTTTTACCTTACTAGGGTAGTTGATAATGTAAAATCACTTATAGATCCCTTTCATGTTTTCCCCCCTTAAGTTAATAGTTCTATGTCATACTGAAAACTTTAACAAGATTAAGCTTCTATGATTCAAAAACAAACAAACAAACAAACAAACAATCTCCTTTATATCCTGGACTTCGTTTTTCTTGTCTGAAAAATTATAACACCGGACTACACAGTTATAAAGTCTACTGCTACCAGTTACTTTTCAACTCCTTTCCCCTCCTCAAAAATTCTAACTTCTTTTATTCTTTAGTAAACAAGCTCCCAAATGATTCTGTAAACTTTTGCACATAGGTTAATCACAAATACATATTCCAATACAATAGCTTATGAAATTTCACGTGAACTTTTTGTTTGAGGCATTTTGTGATCTGTTTTGTGTACATTTTTAATTATAATTTTCATGAGGTTATACAACAGGCAAATAATATTTCACATTTTAAAATTCAAGTATTAATTATATTAATGTGAGATAGAACTAGGTTATATCCCAGTTTTACCACTTTAACTTTGTCATGTTAGATTAGATCTTCAACTGAGCCATAGCTTCTTTATCTGAGAAATGAAGATGATTAAAACATTCAAAGTGAGTGACTGAGATTTTAATAAAATCATATGTATGGCAATATCTAACAGATTCTTCCTAAAAATATATGGCTCCAAGAAGAATTGAGAGGGGCTTTAAAAAGATGAACAATTAGAGCTAATTTTTTCTTATTTGAATAAATAACTATACATTATGAAAAGTTTAATTTCCTAATTTAAAAAGTTTAATAACTGAGGAATATTTTCAATGTGTACTTAATCTGAATCCATTCAGATTGGCATTTGGCCGCATGAAAAACATTGACATATCAGAGACTAATCAGAGAAATACATTTAATAAAGTGACATATTAACAAGTAAATCATATGTCAAAAAGTGTACTTACATTTCATTGATTGTGTAGAGGATATAAAATTCTTCCAACATGCTTTGTACCTATAAACATAGTAAGAGGCTCAAACTTTGGTTATTAGGCGTGCACAAATTAGTTGTAAGCATTGTACTTTGAATTTTTTGGTCAATTCTATTTGTAATTCTAGCTAATAGAAATAACTCTTAAAGATAAAATAAACTTTACTAGGTTATTGACCCATCAAACCCCAATAGAAATCATTCTGGTTAGCATCCTCACCACATATCAACCCACCGTGCCATTTCTCAGATGACTTCAGTGATCAGGAAATCACTAACCTGCTTTTAACACTGGCTTAATGAAAAGCTGAATGAGTGAAAAATTCTGTCTTTGTGATTTTCAAATACACATTCATGTTATGAATGAAACACTAACCTTTTCCACCATGACAGTCTCAGATACTTCTATGATCTAAATATCTCCACTGCCCCAAAACATCCCATGAGTTCAGCATAACACAAATTCTAGAATCTGTTTTTGCGATAGAGAACACTGTAGTTGTAGTTATATGACTTGAATGAGGTGATGGAATGTCAGTCATACTCATGTTAGAGTATATCTTCTGACTCTCATTTAAGAAATTTATTCTGGGAAATCATTGATGCTCAATTTTCAGGTATTTTTCCTATGCAAGAAGGCTATATTTTGTCTCTGGCTAATTCTCAGTCATTTGAATTATTTATTATAGTAACTGGCCTGTTTTATACATGAAATCTCATACAACTAACTTATCTACCTGTATCTGATGCAGACTCCTTCCTATGGTATCTTTACCGAGTGATGGCCCAGTGAAGGGAATTCAGTAAAGTTTTTGGTATCTCATCCCACCTTTATGGTTACTAAAATATTAATCTTTCCATTGAAACTTTTACTAAATGGTTTTGAATACTCTAAATCACTAGACTAAAAGTGACTTGAATTATTTAAGTTATCTCTTTACTTTCCTCTACAAAGTAAAGCTTCCTTTCTTATACAATTATTTTTTCCCCAAGTGAATGAACTATGTTTTTTTCACGAACTTATTTGCCTTAGATATTGAGAGGAGAATAATTTTTGAGGATAGGGTCAAAAGAAGTTAATTAATAATATTGTTATAAAAAATTGGGGGGCTCAGGGGCTCTGTCCCTCCCAGAGGGGTCAGGGGCAGCACTGGATCACTTGCCCCCCAGCCCATCTCAGCTGCTTGAGGTCCTCCAATAGGCCAGTCACTCTACCTGTCTGAGCTGAAGGAAGCACGTTCTGAGCCTTACCTCATCGGTCATTAGTGCAAGGTTTCTGGAAAAAAATTTTCTAGAAGGTTCCAAAATTTTTGTTTTTCTAGAAAGTCTCCCCCACCCTCACTTTTTTTCTTCCTTTCTTTTTTTTTTTTTTTTTTGTGGTTCCCTGGCTGGGAGTCAAACCCAGGCCACTGTGTTGAGAGCCACTACACCACCAGGGAACCTAGCCATTACACCACCAGGGAACCCCTTTTTTTGCTTTCTTAAAAGCCAGGGATATAGCTCTTTTATACCACTTCCTTTTCTACATCGAGTGCCCTGGATATCTTTCTTTAGCTAACAGACTTGGACTTTTGGTCTGTGAAGTGCCTCCCTGACAGAGGAGGGGCAGAGCTACGGAAATTCATTCTAGAGCAGAAGTGGGCAAAAGCCTGACTGGCTAACTGTAGGTGCCTGCAGCTTCAGTGTTGCCTTGATACATTTTACCTGCAGCTAAAAAAAAGAAAAAAAAAAAAGAAAGAAAAAGAAAAAAAAATTGATTCTGAACTACCTCATCATAATTACAAAGTTTTAGAAGGTGCCAAATCGACCTATTGGGGCTACTTGGGGATTTCTTCAGTATTTTGCTTTATCCACTGAAAGGAAACGAATACTTTAAAAAATCAATAAGGAAACTAAAAACAGAAAACTTGTCATCGTTCTTAAGTAATTGGTACAACAACAAAGATTTTCCAACAATGACTCTTCTAGAGTTTCATATATCATGTAGTACCCCTATCTATATCAGCATCAATTTGCAAAGTGTTTTCTTAGGTTCAAATAGCCATAGTAAATTACATCATGGTTTTTTTCTGTGTTTTTTTTTTTTTTTTTTTTTTTTTTTTTTTTTTTTTTTTTTTTTTTTTTTTTTTTTTTTTTTTTTTTTTTTTTGTTGTTGTTGTTTTTTTGTATGTGGGTAGTTCCCTGGCTGGGAATCAAACCCAGGCCACAGCGCTAACAGTGCCAGTGCCGAAGCCTTAAGCCAACTACACTGTCAGGGAACTCCAATTACATCATGTTTCCCATTTTGTTCCCATTCCTGTCCAAAAAGATAAGCTCAGTTCAACTGTGGTACTCTTCTGTCCTGACTTATCTCCCACAGCTGTAAGGTTGCCATAAACTTCCAGCGTTCTCTAATACATACATACATATACATATATGTTCTCTAATACATACATACATATACACATATGTTCTCTAATACATACATACATATACATATATGTTCTCTAATATATACATATATGTATATGTATATGCATGTATGTATACATATATATTGTGTGTATATATTTTTATATATGTATATATGTATATATGTATGTATACATATATATTGTGTGTATATATACACACATATATTGTGTGTATATATTTTTTTCCAAAAAATTCTTTTAAACATTTTCCTCTTAACTAAAAAATGCTGTACCTTTTTATGTTAACATTAATCTGGCTCTCAGTCGAGGACATAGATTCCACTGAGGCTTTTTCAAGTGAGGGAGTACACCCCGCATTCCAGGAGCTAGAGGACCAGGGTGCACAGCTGCACTGACAAGCTCATTAGCACTGTTGTTGCTGGTGGTGTTATTTTACTCCGAATCTCCAGTTTCAAATCACTGTTCCTTGGTTTCTGATAAAACTTCTACAAGGCTCATATTATACAACCTTGAAAGTTTTCATTTTATCAGCCATTTGTTGCTTAATTGAGTTTTATGATGTAATCTGCCATAGAGTGTTCAAAAAAGACAATGGTGGAGTTTTTCAATTGAATTTGAAAATGTGAAAATCAATACTGACACATTTAATAAAGATTTTTTTCAGTGGCTCATAGTCTTCTACTTTATCCTAAGAATTGCTGTCATTGGGGGGGAACCTTAATATCTATGTGAAGAGCTTATATAAGATGCAAAAATTTGAATTTCTTAATCTTACTTTCAATGAGTATCACCTGCATTCCTCTTACATCATAATTTCATTATTATAATCTGGATTTTACTATTACATAGAATTACTCAATCTCTGAAATCCCAAACTCCAAGATATCAATCTTGGATAAAAATCTCCTAGTTCTATAGCTGTTTACTCCTATGCACCTACTCCATGGTCTCATATGGATCTTCGGTCCCATTCCTTTTTATCAGCCTTTCTGCTTGAATACACACACACACACACACACACACACACACACATTTTTTGGCTGTTTAGAAAACAAACCAGCCATAAACACCTGTATTTTTCATATTACAGGGCTGGATACTTTTTGGACAGCCTGCACATGTGCCCGCACACACGTATATGTAGACATATGTATACGAAGATTGCAAATGCATCCTAGAAAAATTGCTACATATCTCATTGCTGAATATCACTATGGTCACCTTTGAAGTACTCCTTTTGGGAAGCTATGCTCCAATGCCAGCGCCTAATCAATTCTCTAAAGCAATTTTGGAACTCTCTCTGAAATGCTCATCAGAGCTGTCATTGTACCCAAAATCTGACAATTAAGGTTGTGAACTTGCCATCATGTGCTTATGTTGGCAGCACTGTACAAGGTTATGACACCTTACTGAATTGTTTGTACAGTGCTGCCAACATAAGTGCATGGTGGCAAGTCCCTGACCTTAATTGTCAAAATGATGACAGCTCTGATGGCCATTCCAGAAAAAGAGTTCCAAAATTGCTTTGAAGGGGGTGTATTGCATGACCGAGGTTAGCAAGGTTTGCACTGAATCTGGGCAGATTGAAGAAGAATCAAGGAGCTGCAGGTAACTTAAACATAGCCTTTATTCCAGAGGCAGAGCAGCTCTCCCTCAATAGCTTATAGCCCATTGATAACTACCCGCTCCCCCACCAGAGGTCCATCTCCTTATATAGCAGGTGAACAAAGGTGGCAAGCTGCCAAGAATCGAGCTCAGAAGGCACATAAACAACAAAATGGCTGCCATCTGGGAAAGTCACTGTTTATACAACAGGTGCACGTCATTCCAGAAGGACTCAGTGAGAAAGCCTGAGCTTTTTCATTCTCCCCACAGGTGGACTAGGCGCTGACACTGATACATCGCTTCCCAAGGGGAGTACTTTGAAGGTGAGTGTAGTGATATTTAGTAATGATGTATGCAGTACTTTTTCTAGGATGAGTTCAAGAAATTAATTGTCCAACCTCAAATGGGGGGAGAGAGAACAAGAGAGGGAGCATGAGATTGTGAATGAGAATGTATAGGTCCTTGCTGTGGAATGAACACTTCCAAAATGGAAGTTGACATAAAAATAAAAATAAGAGCCTGTGTGCAGTATTTGAAAATATAGTTCAAGTAACAAGGAGGAGATGTAGTGGAAACCCTCAAGTTTTGTATTGTCTGTGAGTGCCCTACACCTTTTGATAAGCTGCCTCAGGCCTGATACTGGTGGCAGCTGACCACCAGTATCAGGTTCACAGTTGGTTGCTTCATGTGGAGCCACTGCCACATGGCTCCAGGTCCAACATAGGCAGCAACCAACTGTATATAGCTTTGTAACTCCTAACAGATAGTCCTGGGCCAGTCATATGCAAGGCTATATATGGCCTGCACTGGAGCCTCTCCCAAGAGGCAACAGAGAAAACACACTTAGAGACTGGCCTCAGACCACACCAGAGCAATGACCGATAAGCACCACAAGTGGCACACCCAAAGGGTGGTCTCAGGTAAAGAGCCTACTCAGGTAAATCTACCTGTGATAGGGTCATCCCTCACACAGAAGCTCATATACTATAGGCATAGCCAAGCAACACAGCCAGTCAGCCTGAGAGTTAATCCCACCCACAGATGTGCCAAAAGCAATCAAGGCTCAACTACAACAGGAAAATACACACAACACACACAAAGGACACTCCTAAAACACATGCACAGGTGATTCAGGAGACTGAATCACTGGACCTAACAAAACACCTACCACATAAGGCCACTCGACAAAGACTGAGAGATATAAGAGATCTACCTGATACATAGAAACAAACACAGAGAGGCAACTAGAATCAGGAAATAAAAAAACATACGACAAATAAAAGTACAGGAGAAAACCCCAGTAAAAGAAAAAATGAAATGAAGATGACAAACCCACCAGAGACAGAGTTTAAAAAACCAGTTATAAGAATGCTTAAGAAACGTACTGACTGCAACATGAGCACGAGGAGGTCTTGTGGCAAAGAACAGCGTCTGAAGCCAAAGTGGAGGTTGGACATGAGCGCCGCCCAGTTCGCTATAGCTTGTCATTTCCTTGTGGTATGAAACATCGGAGGCAAAGGGATCATCCTATCAAAGAATGTTGGAAGACTATCTAGCCCATGGTCAAAGACAGAAAAAGTTTGCATCTTAAGCAAGATCACTGTGCCTGGTATTTGGAAGACTGGATCAGAATGGAAGACTAAAGGCTGTTTAAGTTATTCAGCTTCCCCAATGAACTGCAGGAAGCGGAGAGACCACGGACTGCTGTGCCTGCCTCCAACACTGCTGGAGACCAGTGATATGGTTTAAACACCTTCCCTCTCTCCCAAAACTTGCCCCCCAGGGCCACCTAGTGTCTGCTCTACAGCAAGACAGCACAAACATACAAATTAGGAAATTAAGTGATCCCCTGGGCTCTGCTGGAAATAAAGCCCTTATGTCAGGGAAGAAGAACACAACAGACAATATGAATACTTCAGGATTTAAAGTCTCTCAGAAAGATGAAAAATCTCCAGAAAAGGATCTTACAGATCTAGAAATTTA
>PVJL010008621.1:46141-65075 GCA_004026885.1 Lyroderma lyra
AAAAAAAAAAAAAAAAAAAAAAAAAAAAAAAAAAAAAAAAGATTCTCAGAGAAAAGAAAACATACTGGGGAAACATCAGAGATTAATGATCTCAAAAAGAAAATCTGTGAACAAAACGAACAGTTTAACAAAGAAATTCAACCTGTAAGGAAGAACAAGATAAATAATACAATGAAAGAAGTGAGAAATGAAATAACTGCCATAGAAAACAGGACGAACCAGATGGAGGAAAGAATTAGTAATATTGAAGATGGGAACATGGAAACATCTGAGAAAGAGGAAGGTAGAGAACACAGAACCAAAAGGATTAGAAGAACTCTGCAAGAACTATTTGACTCCATAAGACAAAACAACATCAGGATAATAGGATTGGAAGAAGGAGCAGAGCACTCTACATAGAGCATACTCAAACAAATAGTAGATAAGAAATTTCCAAACCTATGGAAAGCTCTGGAACCCCAAATTCAAGAAGAAAATAGGTCCCCTAGATACCTGGACCCTAGCAGATCTTCTCCAAGACACATAGTCCTGAAGATGTCAAAAATCAAAGACAAAGAGACCATTTTCAAGGCAGCTAGGGAAAAAGGAACTATAACCTTTAGAGGTAAACCCATTAGACTGGCATCAGACTTCTCAGCAGAAACTCTGTAAGCCATGAGGGAGTGGAATCAAATATTCAAAATATTAAAAGACAGAAACTTCCAGCCAAGAATAAATTATCCAGCAAAATTATTCTTCAGATATGAAGGAGAAATAAAGACCTTCTCAGACACACAGAAGCTGAGGGAATTTGCCAGCATGAGGCTGGCACTTCAAGAAATACTGAAGGAGGCTCTTCAATATGAAACAAAACATCAGGACAAATGGAATAGAGTTGGGGCATCAAGAAAATAACAAAAATGAAACAAAACAACAACAAAATAACAGCCACAGGAAATCCTCACATATCGATCATCACTCTAAATGTTAATGGACTGAATTCACCAAAAAAGAGACACAGAATAGCAGACTGGATTAAAAAAAACCCATCCCGGGAGTTCCCTGGTGGTGTAGTGACTAGGCTTTGGCGCTGTCAATGCTGCAGCTTGGCTTCGATTCCCAGCAAGGGAACGGCCCACATAAACAAAAACAAAAACAACAACAAAAAACCCCATCCATATGCTGTCTCCAGGAGACACACCTCAGCCACAAGGACAAACACAGGCTCAGAGTAAAAGGATGGAAAACAATACTCCAAGCAAATGGTAACCAGAGAAATGCAGGAATTGCTGTACTGATATCTGATGAAACAAACTTCAGATTAAAAACCATTTAAGACTCACTTTTTTGGAAAAACTCTTTGACCTTTATCTTCCTCCTCAAGTTAAGTGACACTCTTTCACCAGCTGGGCTCCTATAGCTCTTTGCATATAACCCTATCACAAGAGGAATCATTTTATACTGTGACTGTCTGTTTACATATCAGTCTCTGTCACTATCCCTAGAAATGAACTCCTTGAGGGTTGTGATATTGTATATTTCTTTTGTATCCTCACCCCTAGCATGATAACTGGTTTATGATACATCCTTAGTAAATGTTATTGATAATTGTTAGAAAAAGAAAAAAAGAATAACACATTTTTGTGAAACTGTTTATTATTATTTTCATGAAGTTCAAAAGTTCCTGGAAAACCTTCTCTCCATGTTTATGCTTTTAGTCTGCCTTTGTTGAACTTTTAAGGAGAAGTAGGGAGGCACAATAGAATACCTAGTACACTTGTAATTAGAACTCAGTTTGGGTCTTAATTTTGCTACTTATTATTACATGTTTGGAGATAAGTTGTCTAGCCTCTTTACAATAAAATTTATTCATCTACAAAATAAAAAAAAAAATTACTAAGAATTTCAACAAAGAGATTGTGACCATAAAGATGATAGCTAGAAAGCATAGAAACCATTAATAAAAAGTTTGAAACAAAGAATATAACTGAAATGAAGAATACTCTAGAAGCAATCAATAGCAGATTAGATGAAACAGAATACAGAATCAGTGATTTAGAAGACAAGGTAGTAGAAATACCCAATCAAACAGCAAAAATAAAAATACATAAAAAAAGTGAAGATGGTTCATGGAACCTCTGGGACAACATCAAGGGTAACAACATTTGATTCATAGGGGTACCAGAAGAAGAGGAGAGGAAGCAAGGGATTGAGAACTTATTTGAAGAATTAATGAATGAAAACTTCCCCAACCTGGGACAGAAAAATAGACATACAAGGCCAGGAAGCGGAGAGAATCCCAAACAAGATGAACTTAAACAGGCCCAAACCAAAACACATCATAATTAGAACGACAAGATTAAAGACAAAGAGAGAATCCTAAAAGCAGCAAGAGAAGAACAACTAGTTGCTTACAAGTGAGCTGCCATAAGACTATCAGCTGATTTCCTCAACAGAAACTTTGAAGACCAGAAGGAAATGGCAGAAAATATTGAGAGTGATGAGAACAAGAGCCTACAATGAAGACTACTTTATTCAACAAGGCTATCATTTAAAATTAAAGAAGAGATAAAGAGGTTCCCAGACAAGAAAAAGCTAAAGGAATTCAATATCACCAAGTCAGTATTACAAAAAAATGTTAAAGAGACTTTAAGAAGAAAAAGAAGGGGAAAACAAACCAACAAATGCACGTAAAAATTACGATAAAATGGCAAGAACTATATATCTATCAATAATCACTTTAAATGCAGCTGGATTAAATACTCCAATCAAAAGACATAGGATAGCTGAATGGATAAGAAAACAAGACCCATACACATTCTGTCTACAAGAAACCCACCTCAGGTCGAAAGATAGACATTGACTGACAGTAAAGGCATGGAAAAGGATACTTCATGCTAATGGAAATGAAAAGAAAAGCTGGGGTAGCAATACTTTTATATTAGACTAAATAGACTTTAATAAGAGACACAGAAGGACATTACATAATGATAAAAGGATCAATCTAACAAGAGGACATAATACTAGTAAACATATAGAAGCACCTAAATATATAAAATGAATATTGACCAACATAAATGGAGAGATCAACAAAAACACAATCATAGTAGAAACTTCAACATACCACTGACACTAATGGATAGATATTCCAAACAGAAAATCAACTAGGAAACCATGGTTTTATATGATACCTAGACCGGGTGGATTTAATGAATGTTTTTAGAGCATTTTACACAAAGCAGCAAAATATACATTCATTTCAAGAATGGAACATTTTTCAAGCTAGATCACATGTTAGGTCACACAAGTCTCAATAAATTTAAGACTGAAATCATATCAAGTGTCTCTCTAACAACAATGTTATGAAACAAGATATCAATTGAAAAAAAAAACAAACCCTGAAAAACAGACAAACACATGGAGGCTAAACAACATGTTACTAAACAATGGATGTGTTAACAATGACATCAAGAAAGAAATCGAAAGATACTTTGAGACAAATGAAAATTAAAATGCAACAACTTCAAATCCAGGGAACACAGTGGGAATGAATAATCCTCAGAGGAAAATTCAAAGTAATCAGGCCTACCTCAAGAAACAAACAAAAAAATCTCAAATAAATAGTCTAACTTTACACTTAAGGGAACTTGAAAAAGAACAGAAAACAAGCCCAAAGTGAGTAGAAGGAAGAAGAGAATAAATTGATAATCTTAACCAGACTCATCAAGAAAATAAGAGAGATGACCCAAATAAATAAAATAAGAAACGAAAGAGGAGAAGTGACAATGAACACCACTGAAACACAAAAAATTTTAAGAAACACTATGAGCATTTATATGCCAACTAATTGGACAACCTGGAAGAAATGAATAAATTCCTAGACGCATACAGTCTTCCAAGACTGAATCAAGAAGAAACAAAAAATCTGAAATGACTGATTACTCATAATGAAATCGAATTGTTACAGGAAAATGTGGTGCCCTCATTGGCATGGTGTCCAGGTTCTTGGTATCTTGAACAAAGAATTGAATGAAACATGCACCAGGTGAAACAAAGAGATAGTTTATTGAAGAGAAAGTACACTCCAAAGAGGTAGGAGCGTGCTCAAGTAGGAAAATGGCTCAAGAGCCCCGATTAATGAGGCTTTGGTAATTTTATTTTCCTTGTGTCTTCAGGGGAGACACCTCTGGGTGTGGAGTTTCTTGATTGACAAGCCTGATTGACATGGGGCCTATTACATAATACCTTCTGACTGCTCTTGTCCTTTCCCAGAGTTCAGTCTGTTGTAATGATATTAATGAACTTCCGGGAGTATGTATGACAATACAATGGTATAATGAGGCCCAGATGAGATGAAGATTGTTGAACTCTCACTGCGCAGGCATTAGGAACTGGCTCAAGCTGGTGGGCTTCTTGGGCCCTCTAACTTCCTTGTGTTTGCCTGGAACCCCCTCCTATGGCTGCCTACCCTGGGGCGGGGATTACTAGTGAGAGGGTGATATCAAGGCAGTGACTATTCCAGCAGGGTGAGTCTCCTGGGAGGGGTCCTGAGATTTCCCTATTCTATCTGCCTACCTATTTTTTCTTTTCTTTTTTTTTGAAAGAGAGATAAAAATATTTTAATTGTTGAATTTACATTGGTAAATTGAGTAATTTACATTGCAATACTAAGAAGATACTCGTGGGTGATCATTATCAAATTAAGAACTTGCCAAATATCCCACTATCAGTCACAAATCTTTAAAAATAATATAGAATTAACGTGATGAGATGCTATGATCACTCACAGGTGGAATGGAAGACTCAATGGTATAAAGCATTTGTACTTACATAGCCTCTGACTAAAGAAAATAGAAAGTTAATCAAAACATATACATGGCTTGCAAAGTTCAGTGATTCACTTTTAAATATTGCAATGTAGCACATTGCTCCTAATAAAGGAAATTCTCTGACTTTTAAATAAAGCTGAAAACCAAATAGGAAAAAAGGGAACAAGATAACAAGAAGAACCAATTTAACAATTTTACAGCTAAAAATCAATGGGAAGTTGAAATAGTGAAAGATAACAGACAAATATATGACCTTAGGTAATTCATGGACAATGCCTTAGTATCTTCAGTTATAAATAGAGTAAGGACTTTGTTATGTAAAAACTATCAAAAAAGTAGCAGGAAAAGACACGATCTCCATGAACTGTGTTGAACAGCCAGGATGAACCCGGCGCTGGAAGTCCAGCAACAGTTGGTTGGCTTGTCTTTCACTGATGGACCACAGAATGTTCCTAGTACCATAGCATTCAACACGCACCCTTGGTTTAGTAGATGACAGTTTAGAATATTTTTTCTTTTCTTGGGGGGGGGGGGGGGGGGGGAGTTCCCTGGCTGGGAATCGAACCCAGGCCACAGTGTTGAGAGCGCCGAAGCCTAGCCACTACACCACCAGGGAACCCCCATAGAATTTTCTTGGCAATGTCCATGTACATTATAATGTCCAACGAAGCAAAATTCCTTCTAAATCCTGATGAGCAAGCTCTTGATTATCGAGTTCATGGTATCTTCTAATTTTTTCAAACAGTCTTGGTTTGATTGGCTACCGTATTGACAGTGTCAGATGGGAGACCAACATACACTCCTCCATAGTTTCTCTTGTCATATTCTGTTATCAATTCTTCTGTTAGCTCCTGCAGGGCCTCAGCAACCACAGCGCCATCCAAACCACACCTCTTGCAGGCTCCCTGTCCCAGCATTGGTCATCATTAGGAGTGGGTGGGAGTTTAAAGTGGGTTTGAGGGTGAGGGCGAGGCTGAGGG
This sequence comes from Lyroderma lyra, assembly GCA_004026885.1. Taxonomy (NCBI): domain Eukaryota; kingdom Metazoa; phylum Chordata; class Mammalia; order Chiroptera; family Megadermatidae; genus Lyroderma; species Lyroderma lyra. Next base: position 51,930 of record PVJL010008621.1, read on the forward strand.
GTATGGTTGGCCTGCCCAGCCCAGAAGAGCTGGGGATGCAGAAGAGCTGGGGATACACCATCTTGCCCCCTCTCTTTTCTTTTGATAGGCGTGATCCCCTGAATCTCTATGGGAAGCTGAGGTGGGAGGTCTCATCTTCTGTATCTGCTTCCTGCTGAGTGTGGTTGCTGTCCCTACCTGTAGGGGATTCACAGCACTCTCACCTTATCTATTTTAAATGGGGGAAGGGGTCTCGCTATCTGCCTGGGAGACAGTGTTGATTTCTTCAGTCAGGAAGGGCTTGAAACCTTGCCACGTGACATCTGTATCCCAATGGCCCCTAGATAAGAAGAACCAGACCCAGTCAGTATGTTTAAAAGCTCTGGTCCAAAAGGTAGGCCTCAAAGCCATCACTGCAGGGTGGCTACATGACAGATGATTTATTTAACCCTTTTGGTGTCTGTATCCTGTTGATTTTATTGGCCACCCAGGTGCCACCGCCTATCCAGGAATGGCCTGGGGATGATACAGCTAACAAACACAGATTCACAGTCACCAGGATGATTAGCTAAAGTCTAGAACACCCAGCTAAGTAAGGTTTTATTATTACATATCACAAATTTTAGGATGGCTAACCAGGACTGGAGGCAGGACACTTTGGGAACAAATTTTTCTCTGAGTAATTAACTCAAGCCTCAGCAAAGGATGGAAGATGCAGGCTAAAAGCTTATTGTTTAAGTTTTGGTGTAATTGTCTAAAGCAGGAGGCAGAATGAAGACATTCTATGATTCAAGTTAGGAGCAAACTATTGCTCAAGTTAGAGTTAAAGGAAAACTGATTAAGAAAGTGATTTAAACTTAAGACTAGAAAAAAAGGTGAAGCTGAGAGCTAAGGAACTAGAGAAGAGGAGTCTATAGTGAGGTGGGGGAGGGCTGCCTTGCTTGGTCCTTATCAAAATCAGTAATCAACCACTTCCAAAGAAACAAAAGTCCTGGACAGATGGCTTCACAGGTGAATTTTACCAAATGTTCAAAGAAGAAATAACACCCATTATTCTCAAATTAATTGAAAAAAAAATTCAAGAGGAGAGAAGGCTCCCAAGCTCCTTCTTTGAGGCCACCATTACGCTGATTTCCAAACCAGACAGACATTACAAAAAGAGAAAACTATAGGATGATAGTTCTGAAAACATAATATGCAAAAATCCTCAACAAAGTATTAGCAAACAAAATTCAGCAACAGAATAAAAAGATCATATCACAATCAAGTTGGATTTATTCTTGGTATGCAAACTTGGTTCAATACCCACAAATCAATCAACATGATACAAAATGAAAAATGAAAATCATAGGATCACATCAGTAGATGAGGAAAAGGTATTTCACAAAATCCAGCAAAATCTCTCAGCAAAGCAGGATCAGAGGGAACAAAGTTCAACATAATAAAGGCCATATATGACAAACTCACAGCAAACATCATACTCAATGGGTTAAAGCAGAAAACATTCCCCTTAAGATTAGGTACATAGTACTGGAGGCCCTAGCCACAGCAATCAGACAGAAACAACAGAGTCCCATGATCTGTCATCTATAAGCTAGACACCCAGGAAAGCTGTGGCGTGGTTCTAGTTTGTGTCTGAAGGCCTGAAAACCTGGGGAACCAATGGTGATGATGTAAACCCCAGTTCAAAGACAGGTGAAGACTGATGTCTCAACTCAAACAGATAGGCAGGAAGTTGACAAATCTTTCTTGCTTTCCTTCACTCTTTGTTCTACTGGACTCTCAATGGATTGGATAATGCCCACCCACATCGGGGAGGGCAAGCTACTGAGTCCATAGATTAAAATATTAATTCTTATTCAAATTCTTACGTGGAAACCCTCTCAAAGAAACACCAAGAAATAATGTTTATCTGGGCAACCCATGGTCAAATCAAGTTGACACATAAAATTAACCATGACAATACCTTAATCCCACTCTTCAACATACAATTGCTTAAATATGTTGTACAGTGTATTTTCTTCCAGTTCTAAGTGACTTTTCAAATATAACTGACCCATGTTTAAGCTTTTAAGCATTTCTTAAAAGTAATGCTTCTAGAGATTAAAATGTATACATGTATTTCAATACTAAATCTCTTTCCATTATTTTATCTTTACCACTTAATTCAATGATATAACCATAGCAGAATAAACTCTTTCTTGAATTTAGAGGGTAAATTTACTAATTGGGTGAATCAAATTCCTAGGATGCACCCAGAAGTGAAGCTTCATCTAGTCCAGTCATATTCCCTGTAGCATAAATAGAATGAGACACGTAAATTGACATTGAATTTTTTATATATTCTTCTTAAGTCAAAGTGATGACTGAATTCTGTTATACATCAGGAGGACACACAAATATATTTCTGCAAATGAAGGGACTACATAATCACTAATATAAATAGAATAACGTTTCATTTGCGGGTCATATAAACTCATTCTCTTACTTAACATGTTATTGCACGCTCCTCCCTTTTATTTGATTGTATAGTTATATATATGATGGCCACTCCTTTTCAAGATCTGTATTTGCAATGGCTTAAAAACCTAAAATAGGCTGAATCAAAAGTTATTGATTAAAAAAGGTATAACTATTATGAATTTATACATTAATATTTTCAAAATCATCATCTTAAAAATAGGGAGGGTGTTACCGGAAAATGGGGTGTCCTTGTCAACATGACGTCCAGGTTCTTGGTATCTCGAGCAAGGAATTGAATGTATCTCGAGCAAGGAATTGAACAAGACACACACAAAAGTAAAGAGGTGAACCAAAGAGATAGTTTATTGAAGGGGAAAGTACACTCCAAAGAGGTAGGAGTGGGCTCGAGCAGGAAAATGGCTCAGGAGCCCTGATGAACGAGGGTTTGGGGCTTTTATTCTGTCTTCAGGGGAGACACCTCTGGGCGTGGGGTCTCTTGATTGACAAGTCTGATTGATAGACCTGTGACATCCCCTTTCTTTTATTGTTCCTTTCCAAATTCAATTACCTCCTGTGATTGTCTTATCTTGGGGCAGGGATTACTAGTGAGTGGGTGGTATCAGGGCAGTGGTGACTATTCCAGCAGGGCAAGTCTCATGGGAGGGGTCCCAAGATCCCCCCATTCTATCTGCCTTCCTCATATTTCTTTGAGAGATGTGATCCCCGCGAATCTCTATGGGAAGCTGAGGGGCTGAAGGTCTCCTCTTCTGTATCTGCTTCCTGCTGAGGATGGTCGTTGTCCCTACCTATTGGGGATCCATGGAGCTTTCACCCTATCTGATCTAAAGGGGGAAGGGATCTCAAAATCCGCAAGTTGACTCCTAGGGTCGGTCGAGATGGGCTGGAAACCTTGCCAGGTGACCTCTGCATTGCAAAGGCCCCTAGATAAGGAGAACCAGACCCAGTTAGTAAGTTCAAAAGCTTTGGCCCGAGAAGTAGACTTCAAAGCCATCACTGCAGGGTGACTACAGAAGATTTGTTTAGCCATTTGGAGTCTGCATCCTGCTGGATTTGGTCTCCACCGGGCACCCAGGTGCGACTGCCTATCCAGGAATGGCCTGGGGATGATACAATGAACAAACACAGATTCGCAGTCACAAGGATGATCTAGCACACCCAGCTAAGTCCAGTTTTATTATTACATATCACAAATTTTAGGATGGATAACCAGGGCTGGAGACAGACATTTTAGAAATACACAGGTTACAAGTTCTCTGAATGATTAGCTCAAACTGGGGCAAAGGACATCCGGGAGGTATGAAAGGACATCCGGGAGGTATGGGGTAAAAGCCTATTGTTTTAAGTTTTAAGCAGGGGCAAGGTGGAAACATTCTATGATTCAAGTTAGGAGCAATCAGCTGTTTAAACTAGAGTTAAAGGAAGACTGATTGAGACGGTATTAAAGCTACAGCCTAAAAAAGTGAGACTGAGAGCCAAAGAACTAGAATAAGAGTTTGTAGTGAAGTAAGGGGATGGCTACTCTGTTTGGCCCATGTCAAGGGGACTTGCTGCCAAATGCTGAAAAGAGAAAGAATATGAAGGATTGGATTCCTAGTTAACTCAATCCTAGCTGGTACAGGATTTATTTTTGATAAAGGATTTTTAAAGTTCAAAGAAAAAACACACACCTCTGAAATTAACAGTACACATACACACAAACACCAAAAACTACTTTTTATACATTTCAAGTATGAAGCACATAGTCATATATATTTGTATCACCTAGTTATGCATTTGTAGAGTTAACATTTATTAAGTGGAGCACAGGTGCTAGACGGTGAGCTACGGTTCAACAACAGATCACAAAAGGAATTGAAGTTTCTTACAGGTCTGGAGGGGCAGAGCTGGGGGTGGGGGAGGAGTTGACATACCTTGAGGGGCCACATGGGGAGGTCAAAGTTGAATGTAGATGAAGACAGGACCAGGGACACAAGCCTTTACTAGGGTGTGTGTGTGGAGTGCATTGGGGTTCTTGCGCTAAATCCAAATTGGCTAATTTAAAACAAATTAATGGGGGTTTGATTAGTCGCATGGGGCTTTATCTAAGGGGTGTACAAGAGGAAGGCACTGTGAGGTGTAGTCACTGCTGAGCACTAGCGCTGTGAGGGAGTCATCTCAGGAATTTAGTTTCTTCTGACTCTGCAAGCTGCTGTCTGGCTTATGTGCTTACAGGAGGGGCTGATGTCAGTTTAAGGCCCCTGCAGGCTGTTTGGGCAAACAAAATGGATGCCAAGGCAGCAATGCCATGGAGTAGCTTAGCTAAACTCTTGAAACACCAAAAATAAATAATTTGGTATATTTCACTACAGTCTTGAGAATCCTGATGTAATTGGGGCATATGTTCATAGTTGTTTTTACTGAATAATTTATTACAACTGAGCCAGGAGGAAGGAACATGTGAGAATTAGCTCGTAAATGGATCAATCAATTCATTACATAAAAATGTTTCTGTGTTTAGGATGCCCTTCACCCACAGGTGGAGGGATATAATTTATTTAGCAGGTGATTATGGGTAAAATTTCCACAGGTTATTTTGATCGCTTCCTCTTCCACCCCTCATTTTAAGAACAATAGTTTAAAACATCTAGCCTTAGTGGAGTATTGGAAAATTAAAAAAATTTTTCAGCTGTTGCAGAACTTGGGACAGTAGTCCCTACTAAGTAACTCAACTAATCAGAGTCACTTTAGAAACAAATAGGGTCGCGCACATGCGCGGCGGGCCGGGCGTTAGGCAGGGGCCGCTCCCCAGCGCGCAGGGCGGGGTGGGCAGCTGCGCGGGCAGGCGGCCCAGAGGCAGCCACTGCGCTCCGCGCTGGTGAGGAGCCGCGGCCGGCGGGCGGTCGACGACTGGGGTCCGAGGCTGGAGTGTCCGCGCGCTGGTGGCCAGGGCAGCGATGGCCGAGCAGGTTCGCGGGGCTCCGCGGCGGCTGGGGCTTCGCCGGAGGCTGAGGCGCCCTTCCCTTCCTCCCCTGCCCGCCGCGCCGCTGTCGCTGTGAGTGGGTGAAGATGGCGCTGGGCGGACTGAAAGCTTAAGGACAGCCTTTAAATTCGCCTGCATCTGTAGGTGGCAGTGCCTCCGCATTAGAGAGAAAGCGGTTCATCCAAAACAGCTTCCCGTCAATGAGGACTATTTTAGGTTTGTCAGTTTGGGAATGCCTACTACTACAATTTACTTCTCTAAGCCTTTTATTTTTGTCGTCCATTTCGGGGTGGTGGGGTGGTGGTGGTGGTCTAGCACCTAGGAAGGGTCAACCTAGGAAGAAGGGGAACTTTACATGCTTAAAGCAGCAGATCTGTTCCATAGCATAGCCACACAGAAGCAAAAGGTTGGAGTAATACCTTCCAAAAAGTTCATTACAAGATTAAGGAGAGAAATGTACTTTATGACAATTACATACAGCAAGATGCCTATGAATTCTTAAACGACCTACTAAATACAATTGCTGATAACAGAGAAAGCAGGTAAAATGAAATGGTCGTCTACCTATTTGTAACATTCACGGTGAAAATAACAGCACACCAGACCCAAGGTGGGCTCATGAGGTTTTTCAGAGAACATTAACTAATTAAACCAGATGGTTTACTTGTGAAACTGTAAGTAGCAAATATGAAGGTATTTTTAGACCTTTCTGTTGACATGGTACAAAACACATCAATTAATGCTTAAGGGTTTTTAGCAACAAAAACTGGTGAAAAATATACTACTACTGTTACCGGAAAATGGGGTGTCCTCCTTGCACAGTGTCCAGGTTCTTGGTATCTCCAGCAAAGAAGTGAACGAGACACCAGAGTGTAGAGATAGGAGGAGGCTCGAGCCGGAAAATGGCTCAAGAGCCCTGATTAATGGGGCTTTGGTACTTTTATTTTCTTCAGCTATTAAGGGGTTATGCCCATCTGAGTATGGGGCCTTTTGATTGACATCTTTGATTGATGGCGTCTGTGACATCTCCTTTTTATTGCCCTTGTTTCCTTTCCAAACTCAATTACCTCCTGTGATTGTCTTATCTTGGGGCACGGATTACTAAAAGGTGCTATCAGGGTGGTGATTATTCCACCCAGGCGGTCAGGTGGGAGGAGACCCGAGATCCCTCTAGTTTATCTGCCTGCCCTACTTTTCTCTTGAGAGGCATGCTCCCCTAAATCTCTATGGGAAGATGAGGGACGGGAGGTCTCATCTTCCGTATCTGCTTCCTGCCGAGTGTGGTGGTTGTCCCTACCTGTCGGGAATTCACAGACCCCTCACCCTGTCTGATCTAAAAGGGGGAAGGTGTCTTGAGATCTGTGTGAGAGACCATGTTGATTTCTTCAGTCAGGATGGGCTGGAAGGCTTGTCAGGTGTATTTGCATCCCAATGCCCCTAGATAGGGAGAACCAGACCCAGTTAATAGATTCAAAAGCACTGGCCTGAAAAGCAGGCCTCAAAGCCACCACTATAGGGTGGAGTCTGCATCCTGCTGACTTTGGGCTCTGCGGGCCACCCAGGTGTCACTGCCTATCCAGGAATGGCCTGGGGATGATACAATTAACACAGATTTACAGCAACCAGGGTAATTAGCTAAAGTCTAGCAAACACAGCTAAGTAAAGTTTTATCACACATCATAAATTTTAGGATGACTAACCAAGGCCGGAGATGGGACATCTTGGGAATACAATTAGCAAACACAAGTTACAAGTTTTTCTCTGAGTGATTACCTTAAATTGGGGCAAAGGACATCTGGGAGACACAGGCTAAATGCCTGTTGTTTAAGTTTTGGAGTAATTATCTAAAGCAGGAGGCAGGATGAAGACATTCCATGATTCAGGCTAGGAACATTCTATTGTTTAAGCTAGAGTTAAAGGAAAATTGATGGAGAGGGTGATTTAGACTTTGGAGTAGGAAAAAGGTGACACTGAGAGCTAAAGAACTGGGGAAGGGGAATCTATAGCGAGGTGGGGAGAGGTCTCCTATGTTTGGCCTATATCACAACTATGAAGAATATCTTAGCAAATAGGAAGCATACAGATGAATGAAAGTTAAAAAACTGCCCATGATTCTAGCCTGAAGAGATTTAAATATATGAATCACCACCATCAGTGCACAAAACTTGCTTACAGGGTAGTTTTTCCTTTAGAATTGTCTCTTTAATACTTCAGGCAATGCAACCAATCCTGATAGAATTTACTACCTTGTTGCAGCTGTGGTTCTCTGGTGACATAGTCCCAATAGAAGCCATTTTATTGCAGTAAAGAGTCATGATTTTTGGTTGTTGTTTGATGATGATATTGTAGAAAAAGTAGATGCACAAGCTATTGAAGAATTCTATGGCTTGACACAGGTATCTCCAAGAACTCTGAGTCTAGTTACATCCTTGGGACTGAGGGGGAACTATGATGAAGAGATTTCTGCCTCATTTTTTCTCTGGTTGTTTTGGAAAGGATCAAGCACTATTTTTTCAAGAAAAGAAATGCAGGAACCTCAGGAACAGTGTAGAGAAATATTGCCTCTCAACATGACCGATAACCCAGTCCGGGACCCCCCCACTCCCTGGAGTCACTTCCTGGTTCTCCTTCTCCCTGAGCCCCTGTTCCCACCAACCCTAGCCTGCACACAGGAAACTGCTGTTACTATGGAAATGCTATGCAATAAATTTCCCCACCCTGCCTTTGTTCAGGGCTCAGACTTTGGAGGCAACTCCACCGGGCCTGCCCGCATGGAATAAACAGCCTGAACTGGCTAGTGCTCCGAGTGCCGCTTGGTCTTTCTGACAGGAGAACAGGCAAAACCTTCGGCAACATTTGGTTCCCTGACCAGGAACCCCAACCGTGCTGGCCCTTTGCAGCCACCGGTTTGGGTGAGAATGGATGGCGCATGGCGGGAGGAGCTGCGGAGGGGAAGGTGCACCCTGCCACTTAGGCAGTCTCCGAGGCGGCTGCCTCTAGCTGGCCTCGGTCCGCGATCACCCCCAGACTCATAAGAGGCTTGACAAGACAGGTTCCAGACCAGGTGTCGGATACAATAAGACCCCGGGGCCCCACTCAGTTAGGCCTGCCCAAGTGGGCAGAAGGGGAAACTCACAGGAGTCTCAGAGTGAGGAATTTGGCTGGGTGGGAATGTTATAACTTTTGAGTGAATGTGTGAATCAATGGGGATCGTGGAGGCTTGCATCCACTGATTCATTTTGTGGATCCATGGCTTCAGCTATAGAGTCCGAGTAAGCCCTTGTTGTGGAAAGGTTCTACTTTCTGAATGTCATGGAAGACTACCTGTTCACCTGTTGGAAAGACCAAGCAGCACTCAGAGCATTTGCAAGTTCAGGTTGTTTATTTTACACTGGTGGGCTCAGGGGTTGTTTCCAAAGTCTGAGCCCCAAACAAAGGCAGGGTGGGAAAATTTATAGCATAGCATTTCCATAGTAACAGCAGTTTCCCACATGTGGGTTAGGGTTGGTGGGAATAGGGGCTCGGGGAAGAACCAGGAAGTGACTCTGGGGGGATCCCGGACTAGGCTATTGGCTGTGTTGGGAGGCAATATTTCTCTACACCCTAACCTGCGGTTTTGTGGTGATGTTATAAGGGATAACAGTGATTTGTCCTCATGCGGATAACCAAGCCTGGGGCTTATATGGTACACTTTAGCCAAAATGCCCCTAAAATCCTGCAAGGGATGTGGCCAGGTGGGCACCTGAGAGGTAGCCTTCGGGAGGCACCCCTTCTCTTTGTCTTGAGGCACTGGTCATGGGAAACATGGGTTCAGGACACAGCAAATGCACAGTGTTAGACTGTATATTGAAAAACTTCAGGAAAGGCTTTTCTAGTGACTATGGAGTTAAGATGACCCCCAGGGAATACTATGAGAGACTCTGTGAGGCTTACTGGGTCCATACCCCCTTTGACCCTAAAGCAGCTGAAAGCCAACAAATAGTCAATAAGTCCTTTGTGGCACAATCAGCCCTGGACATACAAAATTATAAAAGCTCAAAGGCTTCGTGGGTATGACTATTACCCAGCTTCTGGAGGTAGCCAACAAGGTCTACATGAACCGGGACATAATAGAGAGGGAGGCCAATCGGAAGATGAAAAAGAAGGTCAGCCTCCTTGCAGCCACCCTGAAGGACCAGGGGAACCAAAATCCAAGAAAGGAGCCAAGGAGGGGATGGCCACCAAAGGGGAGACTCGGCAGACCCCCCCCTTAGCAGCTGATCGATGCAGTTACTGCAAGTAGACAGGACACTGGAAGAATGAGTGCCCCAACAGAGGAAGGCCCCGTATGGCCAGTAAGTACCAATGGGAACCCAAGGGAAAGGATTTCATTGGTTTGGCCGACTGGACTCAGAATGAGAAAGAGTGGGCTCTTTCCTTCTCAGACCCCATGAGCCCATGGTTGAAATAAAAGTGGGGGGCCAACCTATGACTTTCATGGTTGACACCGGGCTGAACATTCTGTAGTAACCACCTTGGTCGTGTTACTGGAAAATGGGTTGCCCTTGTCGATGTGAAGTCAACATCCAGGTTCTTGTATCTTGAGCAAAGAATTGAACGAGACACACACAAAAGTGTAGAGGTGAAACAAAGAGATAGTTTATTGAAGAGAAAGTCCACTCCAAAGCCGTAGGAGTGGGGCTAGAGTAGGAAAATGGCTCAAGAGCCCCTGATTAAGAGGTTTTGGTACTTTTATTTTCTTCTGTGTCTTCAGGGGAGATACCTCTGGGCATGGAGTTTCTTGGTTGACAAGTCTGATTGACAAGGGGCCTATTACATAATGCCTTCTGACTGCGCATGCCCTTTCCCAGATTTCAGTCTGTTGTAATGATATTAATGAACTTCCGGGCATATGTATGATATTACGATGATGGTATAATGAGGCCCAGAACAGAGGAAGGTCATTTTAACTCTCACTGCGCAGGCATTAGAAACTGGCCCAAACCGGTGGGCTTCTTGTGCCCTCTAACTTCCTTGTGTTTGCCTGGAACCTCCTCCTGTGGCTGCCTACCCTGGGGCGGGGATTACTAGTGAGAGGGTGATATCAAGGCACTGACTATTCCAGCAGGGTGAGTCTCCTGGGAGGGGTCTCAAGATTCCTCCTATTCTTTCTGCTTTTCTCACATTCTCTTGAGAGACGTGATCCCCACAAAGCTAAGGGGCTGGAGGTCTCATCTTCTGAATCTGTTTCCTGCTGAGAATGGTTGCTGTCCCTACCTGTAGGGGATTCACAGCACTCTCACCTTATCTATTTTAAATGGGGGAAGGGGTCTGGCTATCTGCCTGGGAGACAGTGTTGATTTCTTCAGTCAGGAAGGGCTTGAAGCCTTGCCACGTGACATTTGCATCCCATTGGCCCCTAGATAAGGAGAAACAGACCCAGTTGTAAGTTCAAAAGCATTGGCTGGAAAGGTAGGCCTCAAAGCCATCACTGCAAGGTTTGTTTAGCCCTTTGGAGTCTGGATCCTGCTGATTTTTGGTCTCCACCAGCCACCCAGGTGCCACCACCTATCCAGGAATGGCACAATTAACCAACAGATTTAAAGTCACCAGGATGATTAGCTAAAATCTAGCATATCCAGCTAAGTAAGGTTTTATTATTACATATCACAGATTTTAGGATGGCTAACCAGGGCTGGAGGCAGGAGATTTGGGGAACAAATTTTTCTCTGAGTAATTAACTCAAGCCTCAGCAAAGGATGGAAGATGCAGGCTAAAAGCTTGTTGTTTAAGTTTTGGGGTAATTGTCTAAAGCAGGAGGCAGAATGAAGACATTCTATGATTCAAGTTAGGAGCAAACTATTGCTCAATAGTTAAAGGAAAACTGATTGAGAAAGTGATTTAAACTTAAGACTAGAAAAAAAGGTGAAGCTGAGAGCTAAGGAACGAGGGAAGAGGAGTCTATAGTGAGGTGAAAGAGGTATATCTTGCTTGGCCCATATCAGTAGGGCCACCCAGTGGATGGACTTCCACTATCCTTGGAGTAACTGGGGGCTGAGCCATGCAAAGATCTGTAGGATCTTTGTAGGATCTGTCTCTGCGAGTTGGGAGGGCACATGATAAGACGTGAGTTCCTGTATATGCCTGAATGCCTATCCCTCTCCTGGGGTGAGACGTTCCCTCCAAAGTGGGTACACAGATTACGTTCAGACCACATGGGTGCATTACCCTCCAACCAAGTCCCACCCAGAGTCCCCGATCCAGGGATCTCTCACGAAGGCGGTTTATCATGCTGTGGGAAGAAGAGTGGTGACTGTTCTGTACCCTGGAGTCAGAGGAAAACTCAGAAAACCTGATTGAGTTCTGGACCATGTACCCACTGGTGTGGGCAGAAGATAACTCACCTGGGTTGGCCTACAACTGGCCCCGATCATCATTGAGCTCATACTGGGGACATGCCCACAGAAACAACAATAGTATCCAATCCCTGGGAGGCTCAATTCAGCATCCAGGAGCATCTTATTAAACTTAAACAGGCAGGTATCCTAATTGAATGTCAGTCAGCTTGGAACACTCTTCTGATGCCAGTAAAAAAACCTGGGGGAGGGTACTGGCCAGTCGAGGATCTTTGGGTAATCAACAAAGTAACTGTCTCCTTCTCCTTGCACCCCATGGTTGCCAACCTCTACACTCTCCTCATCTAAGTCTCCCAATCTGCCAGGTAGTTCATCTGTTTAGACCTCAAAGACACCTTCTGCCTCTGGCTTGTGCCCCACAGCCAACCTCGTTTTGCCTTTGAATGGACCGATCTGACCACGGGGCACCAAACACAGCTAACGTGGACATGCCTGTCCCAAGGGTTTAAGAACTCACCCACCTTGTTCAGGGAGGCCCTGGTGGTGGACCTCCCCAGCTGACCCTAAGAAGAGGTCTGATGCACTCTGATCCAGTACGTAGATGACCTCCTTCTGGCTGAAACCACCAGAAATGAATGTCTGGTGGGAACACGAGCCCTACTGACACTCCTATCAGAGTCTGAACACCATGTATCCTGGAAGAAGGCACAGATCAGTAGAGAGCAAATCCAACACCTTGGGTTCATCCTGTCACAGGGACATTGTGCCCTGGGGTCTGAGAGGAAGAAGGTCATAATCACTCTGCCACAACCCCCAACAGAGAGGGCCTTAAGAGAATTCCTCGGAGCAGCAGGGTTCTGCCAGATCTGGATACCTGAGTTGTCAGCAAAGGCGAGGCCCCTCTATGATGCCTTAGCAAGTCCAGAACGTGACCCCCTCAACTGGACGGAGAATTACGTCCTCACTAGTCCAGGATATCAAGTCCTCACCCACTCTGGGGTTACCAGACATTGAGAAGCCCTTCAACTTGTTCATGCATGAAAAAGACAAAATAGCCCTGGGAGTTCTCACACAAACAGTTGGACCATGGCAGAGGCCAGTGGCATACCTATCAAAGAAACTTGATTTGGTCACAACAGGCTGCCCCCCTTGTCTGCGGGCCCTGGTGGCCACAACACTCCACATTAAGAAAGTGGACAAACTCACCTTGGGATGGGAGCTGAATGTTAAAGTGCCTCACGCACTCACGTCCCTCATGAATATGCAGGGACACCGGTTTCTCTCCAACTCTATGTTAGCCCACTACCAAGGGCTACTTTGTGAGAACCCCCAAATTACTCTGGAAATGGTGCAGACCCTAAACCAGCCACCTTCCTCCCCACTGAGGAA
>PVJL010008622.1:0-64895 GCA_004026885.1 Lyroderma lyra
TTTTTTTTTTTTTTTTTTTTTTTTTTTTTTTTTTTTTTTTTTTTTTTTTTTTTTTTTTTTGCAAATAGCATCAAATTGTACTATCTTTCTGCAACTTGCTTGTTCCAGTTAACAGTCTACTGTGGGCATCTGTGCGTATGTACACATGCAGTCCATGTAAAGGTTTACTTCATTCTTTTATCAGCTGCATAGTTGAGAGGTACCTTCACTTTAACCTGTGCAGTTTTTCTCTATTAGAACCAGCACTGCACTGAACACCCTCATACATTTCCTTCCCTGTGCACTTGTGTAAATATATCTGTAGTATAAAATCCTTAACATAAGCCTGCCAGGTCAAAGGGTATGCATGCTTTGTAGTTTCATAAATATTGCCACCTGCCTTCTGAAAAGGTGGAACCAATTTATACTTCCATTCAGTGTCTGAGAGTGCCTGTTTTTCTCCATCCACATTAACTTTCTATATTAATGTTTTTAATCCTCACCAATCTGAAAAATAAAATATAACTTCACACAGTTGTTTTATTTTTTTCCATTGTAAGTAAGGTTGAGCATCTTTTTAATATGTTATTGGCCATCTGTAGTCTTTGTGAATTCCCTATTTATTTCATTAACCTGTATTAAAATTATATGGTTGACCTTTTCCTTATTAATTTGAAAGAGCTCTTTCTATATGAAGGAAATTGGTACTTTTAATAGAAATAGAAAATATTTTTCTCAGTTTTTTGTCATATGACTTTGTAAATGGTGTTTTGTATTGGATTAATTTTTAAATTTTCTATATTCAGATTTATCACTCTTATGGTTTCTAGGATTATAAAATATTTACCCATGTAAATGTTTTCCTAACATTTTTCTCTAATACTTTTTTATAGTTTTAAAAATACTTTAATGGCTTTTTATATTTAAATCTTTGATTTATGAGGTGAGTTAGAAATTCAGCTTTATTTTTCCCCCTGATGGCTAACCAGTTGCCCCAACATCATTTGTAAAATAATTTATTTTCCCCCACTTTTTTTATATACTAAATTGTCATGTGTATTTCAGTCCACTTCCTGGGTTTGTGGACGTCCACCATACAGATGCCATACAGCAGATAATATTCTTGAAAAACAGGATGTGTGAAATGAGCATCAGTGCTGTGTAGTGAGTGGTGGTTTACTACTTGTTGACACCTGAGGCAAAGAATAAAAATTACCGACAATCTTAGCACACTGGCATGCAAGCTAATAAAGAGCACCTATTTCAGTTTATATGCACGATTTGTTTTTCCTCACATCTGTGATCCAGCTATTTAATAGGTCACAACATTCTAGCCAGGAACTTACTTTCGTTTCTCATTTAATCTTAGGCATGGCTAGTCTCATAAAGGCTGTTAAGTAATAATAATGTTGAGCACTTACATTTTAATTTTCATCCCTGAGTGCTATCTAAACATTAACTAATTAAATGCATTGATGAAAGGAAGGGATTTTGAGACGTCTTCAGGAAAATGGATATCTGGTCGCACACCTGTGAGGGGACGAGTCCTAAAAAGCATTAACTCCCTGTGAATCGCACTCAGCAAGAAGAGGGATAAAAAGCTGGTGACATTATTTCACTTCTTTTGAAAATTTCCTTGGGTGTCTTCTAATTAGTCTGGCTAAACTCACCTTTTATCTGTCTCCCCAGATATTTTCTTTCTGCATTCCTGGGGGTATTCAACAAGCTTCTTTTGATGTTTCCTGTGTCCTGTTAATCACTAAATCATAGAATCTTCAAACTGAGAGGGATCCTTATTGATCATCTAGTTTTGAAGGATTTAGTACAGTCACTTTATTTTGTAGATGAGGAAACTGAGGCCTGGAGAAGTTAAGTGATTTACAGAAAAGGTCACACAGCTTGCTGGGGACATAACTAGGAACAGAAACCGAGGTTTCTAACTCCCATTTCAGATCTCGGCCAGATTTTTTTTTTTTCTTTTCCCTTTGTGGGCTTCTGAATTGCCTTTCTTTTATTTTTCTCAGCCGTTTTCTTTTTCTTTTTTGCTTCCATTTTTTCCTACTTCTTTCCTTCTTTGTTTTCTGCATTTTATATCCTGTGATTCTCCTCTTAATAGATCATTCCCTCAATAGATCAGGTAATGTTGCTTTTATTTCTCCTTTATTTCTCTATTCCCTTTTTAAAATTAAATTTATTGGGGTGTCTCTATTCTCTTTAAACATGTGTCTTTGTTGTTTTTCTGTTGCGGTTTCTTACATTGGCCTCAGCTCAGGTCCTCTCTGAAAAGCCATATTTCCTCCCTTTCTCCCACATTCACACACACAGGGCATTGCTTTGTTTTGTTTTGTTTTGTTTTCCAGTTGTCATTGCTTCTCCCTTCAATAAAATCACTTCTCTAGTTTGGGTAAATAACCTAGGGTTTATGCTGACATTAAGTCCATTTTGGTCACTGAGTTTTGTGTTGCTTTTATGAATTTCCCAGTAGTTTGACCAACAATAAGATGCTATTCAAAAATCATACTCCATGTTCAGAAATTACACAAGAGGTGAGCATTTAAGAGAATTTTTGTACGAGAAGTAAATATGTTGGACAATAAATCTGTCTATAAGCTAAAGGCAGACCCAATTCAAATCAAAACTATGGATGTAACCTGGACCAATCTAGACTGTGCATCTGGCTTCCATGCAGAGACTGAGTCAGTTGTGGAAATCTTCCATTTTTGCATGGTGTGCCAGTAGGCACCCCATGACCTCAGAATTCTCAGGCTTAACCAAACCCTAATGCTACACTCTGACCCCAGATGCCCTCAGAAAGTCCTTTTCCTAGAGCAGGGAAGGGTGTTTAAGAGGGGAGTTGGGTTCTGTCACCAACCAGCTGGGTGAGCTTAGGCAGCTCACATTACCTCTCTGGGCCTCAGATACCTTGCATATTAAGTAAGGAAGCTGAGTTTAAAAAAGACCGCTTAGGGCCTTTCCTTATTTACTATTCAGTGAGTCAATAATGCCCTGACTAGGGCCAAAATGAATAATACAGACCTAAATCAGATTTATTTCAGGCATATAATTAATTTAACAGAGAAGTAAAATTCTGCTGACTATACCATAAGAATTTTCTGGAACTGTCTCAGTTTAAAATATTTTAATGATTTTTCCTCATAAATAATACATATGTACTTAAACCAGACTATGTGGCCCATTTAGGGGCTCAGAATATGTGGACCACGTAATTGTATTTTACTCTTTGCAAATCTCCCACTAAAGTTCCATGAGGTTGTGTCTTGACTGGGCCATACCCCTTGAGGCAGAAAAGCTGTCTGAAGTAGGCCCCATCCCATACACTTTTCTGAATAAGAAATCAATGTTCTTGAGTTCATCTTTGCCATTCAACCACTGAAGAAAACTGAGATTGAAATTCCTTTATTTTTGATTCCCTAAGACTTTGTTTTCAGCAGGAAGCAAAATGTAATTTGATAGGAACGGTGATGATCACTCATAAATCGACCCAATTACATCAACAGAGATTAAATTATCACGTGGTTTCCAAAATCTAAGTAGAAATTTTGTCACCTTTAGGAGACGATCAGATAAGAGCTAACTGGTGACATCATAATCCAGCCTCAGTGAAGTGCCTGATTAGCCAAACCCGTCAGGTTAGAGCAATTCCCTGATGGATAAAGGAGGGTGGGGAACAGCTAATTAGAGAAGACACAGTTTTCTGTTTATATACAAACATTCCAGCACTGAGCCATGATAAGGAGCTCAAAGGTTAATTATGGGAACATGGGGTTTTAGCAAACTATTTGAAACAGGAAAGTCCCCTAAATTTTTATTTTCTGTTTTTAAGAAAAATAATATGGTGGTATGCTTTTATTTTCTATTTTTAAAGGACTTCTGATTAAGAGGAGTAAAATTTAGAATTGAATGAGGACTTTGAATCCTCTCACTGTGTGTTAGGGTTTTCAGACTTGAGCAGAATCCACAGGCTAGTTTTTGCTAACTCCACGAACTCACCTGACCTAGATCCCTAGACTCCACTGCACCCCCTGTCAATGCTGAAAAATGGCACTCAGAGAGAAAATAATGAGTGGCACCTTTCCTGGGCCTCTGGCCAAGCAAATGCAAACTAAATTACATTGGAAATCATTTTACAATGTGTGACAATTTTGATTCTTCCATTTCGTCAAGCTAGCTTGTTACTAGTGAGTGGCAGGTGGCTTTGTTTACCATGAATGAGGTCTTTTGGGTAGACTTTTAGAGGAGGGGCCATTTGTCAAGTGCAGCAGCCCTCTTCATCAAAGTATTCCCAACAGTTGTCCAGAATCTAAATGCTGCACAATGGCTGATGAATTCTTGTATTCAGAAGGAAGGTAACTTGACAAATCAGGGGGAAGGAATTAGCCGATGCATGAAGAAATTCAGTAAGAAAGCTTTTTGTTTCTTTTTTCTTGTCCAAGTTACTAGTGCTCCATCCCTCTCCCCCTGTAGATTCTGAATTTTGTGGTGGTGCCAAGGGAGTGAAGGTAACGGACATAAAAGAATCATTTGTGCCCTTTTCCCAATCCCACAGATCTCTATTGGCTGCAGACCTTGAACATGACACTGCAATTTCCTGGTGCCACACATGAGTAATAAGCAGCTGTTTCTGAAACTGTGGTTTGGAGAAGGCAGCACTAGGTTATTTTTTAACTTAATTGTAATTTTTGATTGGTCTGCAAGAAAGTAAATCAAATAAAGTCTGTTGTCTTAGTCTGCAAGAAAGCCATAGGCCTCAAATTCCAATGCTGACCATCTTGACCAGAATAGCAGAGGAGGGGACATATGTGTATCCCTGAACTGGAAGTTCGACCAGGCAGCTTTCGTGGGCTGCCGGCACAGTAGAAGGGTATGCGTATTTGGTATATCTGTCAGCCAGCTGGGTCATGGAGAGTGATACTTGATGTACCTGAAATGATAGTGAAAAGAATTTGAGGGGAGACCACAAAAGTGAGAAACATCAAAATCAGGAAGAAGATGGCAGCTTGATGTTGCATTTTCTCCTTATCGTGCCATGCAGTGGAAGGACACATCAGCAAGTGTGCGTTCTTTGAACACCTGGTCAGTAAAATACGTCTGAGATAGTCCTATGTGCACGCTCTCCAAGTAAACAAATCAGACTAGTACCTCCCTTAGCACAAGAAACTAAATTTAACGGAAACAGAAACAAAGTCTTTTGCCCTGTTTTGGACATCTGCCTTTTCTCAGGGAGATGGGGCCATTTGGCCTGGGGAGCAGGTGAAGGAGGCTGAGTGCAGGAGGGTGAGGAGGTGGGGGAAGAGCTACATGTGCTTTCTGCTAATTACTTTGTCATGGTTTTGCTCACGTAGGCAGGCACTTCGGAGAACATAAATAGAAGGGTAACTAAGCTTCTTCCAGAGGCCTATTTCACCACCACTTGTGATGCAACCACATGACCACCTGGTTAATGGCTTTGTGACTTTTGATGAGTTATACGAAGTTATATTAACCTGTGACTAATTTAATTACTAGTAGGAAAAGAATAAGAAAAGCATTTTCCAGGCTTGCTTTTTCCTCTCCATCCCACTGCTTCCCAGTTCTCAGAGACAACTAAATTCTGAGGGAGTGTCCAAAGCTCTGTAATGTCGGCCTCTCTGGGAGACTCCCTACCAAATCTAATACTATGCACCAGAAAAATACACCCAAGTCGTCAAGAAGCAAAAACTGAGCTGTGGTTAGACGTATTTTTTAACAAGCTCTGGCCAGTATTATTAAGGAAATACTTCAGTGGTTTACTGTGTCCTGGTCAGTCCCAGCTTGTTCTCAGTGACGTTAGAACCCCCTGGACCAACTCTAGTTACACACTTCGTAGGACTTTTCCTCATACGGGACCCCACTGAAGACTATTGCCACTCTTAGGAGACACTCCAGTTTGGGTCTGGCATAGCAGAGCTCTCAAATCTGACTTCTCTCAGGCATTACACTTATTGGCCAGCTTGTTGGCTCGTTCACCATGTGACTTTGCCCAGCCCATCATCATTTTCCAGTTGCATTGGCACCCTAATAGTTTTTTTTCGACTCAGTTCTCATTAGGAACCTGAAGGTAGTCGGCTCCTTGACCTTTGGTGTTCTTTAAGGCTGCCATCTTCCTTGTATTTGTGGAATATGGCCCTCACCTTAAGCCCCCACTACGATGGCCAGGAAATGGAAGTGAAAGTTGCAAGACTCTTGAGGGCAGAAGGAATGTGGGGGTGGGGATGGGGGGTGCGGAGGGTGCGGGAAACACGACACGTGATTTGTTTTAAAGCAATCATCCAAAGTAAAAATATACTCATATCTTATTTTTAAAAAGAACCGTAGGAGATGTCACACCTGGAATCTACTTCTCTGTAGTGATGGAAACCTCTAGACCAAAAGCCGGGATAGCTGGATTCTGTTCGCAGGGCTGCTAGTAGTTGTATTCAAAGATAAGATTTAAACTTCCTAAATATATCCTTCTCCCTGGAAAATTGTTAAGTATAAAGTTTTCCTGTCTATAATATTAAAGAAATATTTGCAGATTCTAAAATATGCTTATAGCCTATTACCTTACTTCTCTGGAGGAAAATCTTTCAGCAGCTTCAGCCCTTTGGAACTTGGCCATGAACCTAAGATGACAAATAGGAAGAGCAATTAATCAAGTGTAAAGAAGCAAAGAGCATCCCCGAATAGCTGAGCTGCCACCAGGTCCATGCACTCTTTACGCCCCTCCCTAAATCACACAGCAGGATGATTGAAAATGTTTGTGACACAGACAGCCCTAAGACATGATCGCTGCAGCCAAGCAAAAAGACAAGAAAACATCCTTGATCAGTCAGCAAGAACAGGTCCCCGGCAAAGAGGAGACATTTAAGACAAGTATGAGACTTAGTCTTTGCCTTCAAACAGCTTACATTCTTTTAGGTTGGTTCGTATAAAATTGCCATTTTTTTTAGGTAAAACCATCATTTTATAGATACTGTCACCATCTCCATATGTTCAATCTACAGTTGAATAAGCCGATCACATTTAAACAATAGCAAAGAGTACAAAACAGCATTGAATTCTATATTAAATTACATATATAAAAGTAAATTATGTGAAGCACAAGAGATCCAAACAGTTGAAGGAGCCAAAGATGGCTTTCCAGGTAAAGCCAGAATAGATCAGATCCATGAAGCCTAGGCAAAATTTCAGTAAGTGTTTAGAAAAGAAGTGAGACTTCAGATAGGGAAATGATATGGGTAAAGGCACAAGGGCAAGAATAAGCATATTCCACATGGGGAAAAGTCAATATATTCTAATATACAAGCAGGAGCTATTAAGGAAAACTATTACAAAAAGTTTAACTTTCAAATAACCTAAATAATAAATGTAAGTGGCTTATACAAGGGAAGAAAACAAATTTTTGTTAAGCAATGATGAATTAAGATTTAATAAAATGGAGATATAGATCAGGTTCTTTGATAGGGAGATTAAATATTATAGATATTAATCCCCAAATTTACTTTTAAAAGCTTATTAAAATCCTTCTATAGGAATAAGTACACATTCTGGCAGTGTAAATTTGGTGAAATATTTCAGAAGCCTTCATATCCTTGGTCTCAAGGATATCATCTAGGTGGAGGAAGAGCTTTATGCACAAGATGCCCATTCTCCCCCTTTACATCCTACGTGAAAACTGTATGTCTTGCTCTAGGTCTTTTGACCTCAGCTCATTCAAACACCTTTTACTCACCTGGTTTTCAGAAGTGTGCTAAATCCAGATGTTTTCCCCTAAACAGACTAGTTTGTTTGTGCCTCTCGTCAAATATGTCATTAAGCTTGGTTGTTTAGAGAAGAGTAATATAAGTAAAACCAACTAGAGCTGAAGTATTTTTACCACAATTTAGAAATAACTCTATGACACATTGGAACGTGTTTACTGGTGGTTGGGTATATGCTTTGGTAGTGGTTATTTCTTAGAAAGCGTGTCTCATGTGTTGGTATTAGCAGTACCCTTGACTGGGGTTTATCACTGTGAATGGTCTTTGAGAAAATAAAAATAGAAGGAGGTCTTTTTATGACTTTCTAAGGGTAATAGAGAGAAAAGTTAAGAATGGTAGAAAATATACTTGCTTGACTCAAAAAACATCCAGCATAATTTCTACCCTCTTTATTAAGAAAAAAGCAATCCCTGGGTTCAATTCCCAGCCAGGGAACTACCAAAAAAAAAAAAAAAAAAAAAAAAAAAAAAAAAAAAAAAAAAAAAAATCCACTCTTATAAATCAGTAAATTAACCTGATTTTTCTGTTCACTTTCTGCATCTTAATGCAAAAATAATATAAGTACATTGTTTTTTAAAATGCAGAAAGACAACTGTATACATACAAAGTGAAAGACTTGCTTTTCCAACTTGCTCCCTTCCCTAGTTAACTACTGTTGTTTCCATTTTTAAACATCATGAGATTACTCTGTGATGTTTAAAAACCAATTTAGTTTTTATCTCCAGTATTATGCATAACTTCATTTTTTGCAAAATACATTATTATTACATTTCTTGTAGTCTTTAACGTCAGTTACCACTAATTTATTCAGCTTGGCATTGTAATTTCTCTTTAGCTATGTTTTACTACATTGCCCGCAGATGTTATTTTTATGTAAAATTGTCATTTTAACTATGTATTCATTTGAAAGTATCCATCTGTGTCCAATTATTTCCAACTATTTCCAAATTAAATTTAATCTTTATTTTTTTCTCTTATCAAAATCAGCACAGATAGGCATATGCATTAATGAGAGAGGATTTTCTCCTGTTATAGTGTATGAACTGCTGAAGTCTTTGAAGCCCATGTAGTATGAGTTAAGTGCAGGAGGGATCTGAGTAACCTTTGATTCGAAACTCGTGGATATTTGCAAGCCAACAAGTGAGGTCACAGTGGGCGGCAGGCAAATGCAAGACACTATGGCCTGGTGGTGACAACTGTCATCAGGAGAATACTTCCCTCAGCAGGAGCAAGTAGCTCTTTCTCACAGCCAGGATCATTATCATGCTGGAATTCAGGACTAGTTTTGCTGTATCTAATGATTTTTTGAAAGAAGCCCCCACAATTGGATTTTTATGCCAAATCTCCCAATTATTAACTTGGCTCATTTTTTAAACTACTAGGAGATTTTTTAAAAAGTCTCCAGTCTGAACATGGCCCTCAGACTGCCAAATTACAGCCTCTTTATATTAATATACTTGTCAGCAACCAACGACACCTATTTTTCCACATGTGTTACATGTTCTTAGGCAGGGAAAGTGAGAAATCTATGCTATTAATTCATCAGAGAAAAGGTATTATTGAGTTTACAACATAAGGTTCACCATCAGTATTTACCCTGTATGTTTTCAATCTATTTGGGGAAATCCACCATATTGCTCTTTTACTACACAGTAGCTGTGAAGTTGGCCTCTGAAAGTAGGATTCCCTGTTTGTTGGCCCTCAGTGCCCTACACCACACTACAAAGAAAGAAGAAAACAAAAGAAATTTCAGCATATTCATTTGCCAACCTCCAGTGGTTTAAACCAGAGAGTTCTTTTGGAGTGAAAATACTAGGTCTTTTCTTTCTCAGAGTTGCTGAGAAATTATAATTAGAGGTTTTCCTGTTGTGCAAGGAAAGGAATTCCAGTCCTCCTCATCTGCAAGTCTTCTGTTCTCAATGAATTTGCTTCCCTGTCCCATTTCTCTTTCTCCAGGTGATAGAGGGAAAACTGGCTCCATTCTTGGGCAAGGTCATTAAATTTGCCACCTCACACGTGTACAGCTGCAGTCTGTGTAGCCAGAAGGGGTTCATCTGCGAAATCTGTAACAATGGAGAGATCCTCTACCCTTTTGAGGATATTTCAACAAGCAGGTACAGAATCTCTTGTCTTATAAATGTATACCTGAATGTGTCACATGCAATTTTATTTGTGCAGACCAGGCCAACTTGTAGTCAAGTACTATATTTCTGTCTCTTACCCTGTATCAGATTTCCTTTATTTTTGGAAGACGTTTGGTTTTCTGTATTTATTTCCAACCCCCCTCACTACCTTTATCCAAGATGAGATAACAGAATTGCAAAGAAACATTGCCTCGCTCTGTCTTATAGGGTAACAAAGAGTGTTCGGATTCATTTTTAGAATGAAGACTGGGGAGGAAGGATCCTTACGACCATTTCAGGGCTGGGTGATAGGCAATGGGAAATCGCAGTCTCAGAGGACGGCCAAAACTGGACCAATTACTAGGAATAAAACTAGACACTGGTGAATGGCTGTCTGGCTCACCACATGCTTTTGTCCACAGATGCACTGCTGTACAGTGATGAAAGTTTTAGGACCAAAGGAGAGAAAAGTGGGAGTTTATGTGGGATTGTTTTTCTAACTAAAATAATATTTGGGCATCATCACATCCACTGATTAATGGATGATTTCCCACCCCCCCCACGCCCCCCACACTAACTTGAGAGCAGGGTTTTTACTATTGCTTTCCTTGAATCACAAAATGATACATATCCCTTTTCCTGCACACTGGTTCTATGTATCGGCACCAGCTTCTTTGGGCATGAATGTCATGGCTCATTTCCCACGCTGCAGGGCTCATTACACTGTGGTTCAGAACAGAAGGTGAGGCATGTAGCCAAGGAGAGTTGAAGCATTTAGAGCAGAGTTAAGATATTAAGAGTTGACTCAGCCCTCTTGGCTTCTTCTTAAACCCAAAGACTCTTTAGAAACATCCAGGAACTTCAGTTGGCCCCACAGACAGAAAGACAGATACATAAACACACAGACAAACACACACACACACACACACACACACACACGCACACACACTTCAGCCTCCAGTTTCCTCAGTGGACAGGTACTTGGTTCATAGCCTAAAGATTATCCTAACAGCAATATTCATAAGAGCTAAAAGGTGGAAACAACATTTATGTCCATCAACTGATGAATGGATAGACAAAATGTGATCTGTCCACTTAATGGAATATTATTCAGCCTAAAAAGAAATGAAATCCTGATATATGCTGCCATGTGGAAGAACCTTGAAAACATTATGCTAAGTGAAAGAAGCCCGACACAAAAGGCCATATATGTTATGTTCTAGTTATATGAAATGCCCCCAGTAGGCAAATCCAGAGAGAGAGAAAGTAGATGAGTAGTTGCCTAGGGCTTGGGAGAGGGGAAAAGGGACTACTAATGGTACAGATTTGGGGGGTGGGAGAGAGTGATCAAAATGTTCTGCCATTACATTATGGTGATCATTACACAGTCCTGTGAATACACTAAAAATAAGTGAATTGTATACTTTAATAGAGTGAATTTTATTGCATGTGAATTATATCCCAAAAATGTATAATAAAAAATAAAAATTAAATTTAAAAATACTTCTGACTGAATAAAGCATTGCTGGGCCACAAAGGAAGTCTCAGTAAATTTTAAAAGATTGAAGCCATACCAAGTATGTTCTCTGACATATGGAATTAGATCCTCAGTAAAGAAAAAAAAAAATGAGAAACCCCAAAATATTTGTAAATTAAACAATACACTCTAAAAACTCATGGGTTAAACAAAAGTATCAAGCACTAGAGAAATTTTAAAATATTTTGAAATGAATGAAAACGAAATGCAAAGTTTCAAAATGTATGGAATGCAGCTAAAGTAGTGCTTGAAGTGAAATTTATAGCTGTAAACGCCTATATCAGAAGAAGAAAAAAGTTCTAAAATCAATAACATAAAATTCTACCTTATGATACTAGATAATAAAGAGCGAACTAAATTTAAAGCAAGCAGAAGGAAGGGAAGAGTAAGATCAGAGTACACGTCAATGAAACAGAAAACAGAAAAACAATAGATTAGTGAAACCACAAGTTGGCTGTCTGGAAACAAAATTAACAACCCTTTAGGTATTAAGAGAGAAAACACAAATTGTCAAAATCAGGAATGAAAAAGGGAATAGCAATTAAAAGAATTATAAGGAAGTACTATCTAAACAACTTCTTACCAATAAGTTATACTACTTAGATGAAATGGATAAGTTTCTAAAAAGACAAATTACCAAAAGTGACTCAAAAATAAATAGAAATATGAATAGATCTATAACAAGTAAAGAAGTTGAATTAGTAATTTTTAAGTCTTCCATAAAGAAGACAGATGGCCTCCCCAGTTGCAACAAATATTTTGTTGATTCAAAGAAAGAACACCAATCCGTCACAGAAGGATAAAGAGGGGCATTACATGTGTCTTCTCCAAAAAGAAGACAAAGATCCTTAACTTGCATGAACAGAGAATCAAAACACATGAGGGAAAAAAACTGATAGAACTGCAAGGAGAAATATGTGATTCATTATATACACACAAGCACGCACACACGCAATTATACTCAGAGATTTCAACACCCTTCTGTCAAGTAACTGACAGAACAAGCAGGAAACTCAGTAAGCTTAGGCTAAACTGAAAAGCATTATCAATCAACTGGATCCAACTGACATCCTTGTCAATTCACGTGAGTCATTCAACAATAGCAGAATACACATTCTTCTCAAGCTCACATGGAACATTTACCAGGAGAGGCCACGTCTGGGCCATAAACCACATATGAACGAATTTAAAAGAATAGAAATCATGCAAAATGTGCTCTCAGACCATAATCAATAACAGAAAGATACTACCTGGAAAATCCCAAAATATCTGGGGAGTAAACAATATACTTCTAAATAACACAATTTGATAACTTACGTCCACACAAACACCTACACATGTATATTTTTAGCAGCTTTATTTGTAATCACCCCAAAATGGAAACAACCAAGATGTCCTTCAGTAGGTAGATGGATGTCCTTCAACTATGGAACAGTTGACCCGTCAGCAACACAGGGCTTAGGGGTTCTCACCTCTCTCACAGTCAAAAATCTGAGTATAATTGCAGTTGGTCCTCCACATATGTGGATTCCCAGCCTTGCAGTTGACCCTTGAACAACATGGATTTGAACTGACACATGTTGTTCAAGGGTCACCTGTATATCCATACAGTGGAATATTATTTACCAATTAAATAAATGAGCTCTTAAGCCACAAAAGGACATGGAAGAACCTTAAGTGCTTATTACTAAGTGAAAGAAGCCAATCTGAAAAGGCTATGTGCTGTATGATTCCAACTATATGTATGGTATTTTGAAAAAGGCAAAACTATGAATGCAATAAAAAAAAATCAGGGTGATTACTAGGATTTCTAGAATGGGTAAGGGAGGGATGAATAAGGGAAGCACAGGAGATTTTAGGGTAGTGAAATTATTCTGTATAATTCTGTAATAGTGCATACATGACATGATACATATGTCAAAACTTATAGAACTATATATACAGAATGAACATTAATTTAAACATGGACTTTAGTTAATAATCATGTATCAATATTCATTCATTGGTTGTAACATACATCACACTAATGCAAGATGTTGATAACAGGGAAAACTGGAGGAGGTGGGTAGTAATATAAGAACTCTGTACTATCGGCTCAATTTTTCTATAAATCAAAACTGTCCCCCAAAATAAAGTCTACTGAAATAAAACAGTTCATCCAACTGAACAGTTGACTCAAAGTTCAAAGCTGGATAGTTTTAATAAAACTTTATTAGAACAATTTTAGGTTTATAGAAATATCACAAAGTACAGAGAATTCTCATGTACCCCACACCCAGTTTCTCCTATTAACATCTTACATTAGTGTGGTACGTTTGTTAAAATTAATGAGTCAATATTGATTCATGCTTATTAGCTGGAGTCCATAGTTTATTTCAGATTTTCTCAGTTTTTACCTACTGTTTTTTTTCTGTTCCAGGATACTACATTACATTTAGTTGTCATATCTCCCTCGGCCCACCTCTTGGCTACGACAGTTTTTCAGACTTTGTTTTTATGAGCTCAACAGTTGTGAGGAATACTCGACAAGTATTTTGTAGAATCCCTCTATTGGGATATACGTGATGTTTTTCTTATGATTAGATTGGGTTTTATAGGTTTGGGGAGGGAAACCACTTAGTTATTCTTCTTCCTTCCCCACCCTCACCCCCTTTCCCTACTGTCCTATTTGGAGAGTCACTCTGTGCAGCCCACATTTAAGGGGTAGGGAGTTATGTTCCACCCCTCCCTTTGAAGAGGAGTTTGCACACAAAATTATTTAAAATTCTACATGAAAGATTTGTCTCTTCCTCCCCATTTATTTTTCAATTATATTATTCAATATCAGTGTGGATTCACGCACAGTTAGTTTACACTTTGGGTTATAATCCAGTACTACTTTATTTTGTTGCTCAATTTGTTCCAGTTTTGGCCATTCAACTCTCATTTGGCTCTGTTGTCCCTTTGGCATATCCCAATCAAGACAGGTTTTGTTTGTGAACATTTCCTTACTTTTTGGCACTACCAAACGTTTCATGCTCTCATTTGTCCTGCCCTAATCCTAGAAACAGCCTTGTCTTCAGGGAGCCTCGGTTCTTTCTTGGAGAGTATTAGAAGCGAAGATGAGCGCACTGAGTTGCGCACACAGTTCATTTTATGTATGTATGTATGTATGTATGTGTATTGCACACTGAGTTTGAAAGCCTTCAGTCTCAGGACTCATTCCTTGACTGGAGCAAAGGTGCTCCCCTGTGATTGCGCATCAAGAATCTCCAGTGAGACACGCTGGGGTTTTTTTAACCTCAAAAGTCTATGCCTTCAAAGGCTCCCCAGAGGATTCTGCATCCTGGCCAGAATGAAGACACTCTGCTAAGACAGCTGTGATCATAGCAGGGGTGCTGGATTCTCACAACCAAAATGACCACATTAGCACATCTTTGGGCTCATAGGCGCTTTTACCCAGTAAGAAGGAATGCATAGGTATTAGGATCTGCTGTTTCTCCCTTGGCCAGCTGCAATTCTCTAAGCTTGCACAAATGACAAATGTCTGAGCCCAAAGGAGCCCTGACCAGCCTTCCTGGAATTCCAGGATGATAATGCTTTCCAGGAACCCGCTGAGCTATCTCTTGGTGATCAGTTTCCAGTTAAAACTAAGAGTGGTTTATACAAGTCTACAGGAAAGGACCAAAAAAAAAAAAAAAAAAAAAAAACCCCACTAATAAAAGACTTAGTAAAAGAAAATTTTAATCAGAAAGAGAGTTACAGATTTAAAACATGCCCATGAAGACATGCTGAATAAATACATGTGATAAATAAAAATAAATGTGAATAGAGGGTAAAATTTAAAATCTATATGTAACTAAAATCTTTATGGATAAAGTAATATTGTACCTGGAATTTGCTTCATAATAATCTGATAGTGGGAGAGGAGACAGCTACAGATAAAAGATTGGTTGTTGTTGAACCTAGGTGATAGGTACACATGGGTTTATTCTACTGTTCTCTCTCCTGAGTACGTTTGAAATTTTCTATAATAAAACATGTTTAAAAATCTATATATAAAAATCTGAGAAATGAAGGATTTAGTGAATTTGTTACCATATATCCTGGACCATCTTGCTAAATTCAGCACCTCCCCATCCTAAGAAATATATTTAACATCCTTTGAAATTCAAACACCATTAAATAGCATAATCCAGTAAAAAACATTCCATAAGCATCAGACCTATTCATTCTTACAACAGATGATTTATTGAATATACTATGTTTGTGCACTGGGCTAGGTTCTGGAGACAGAGTGAACGTAGCATGCTCCTTGCTCACAAATAATTCACAATCTCTACCAAGGGAGAGATGCTCACTGAGCCTTTAGGTAGTTGTGTTAAAGTGTGGGGGATGCCACAGTAAAGGGTATGAACCTGGAGCTCCAAGAAGGGCTCTATCATCCATAGGAGTGATGTACATTGTAGGTGAAAAAAAGTTCCACAATTTCTAAAAATACTAGAGAGCTCTATATTGTACTCTAAAGCACTAATTTATGTACTTCAGCATTAGACTATAGTCAATTTTAATATGCTTATTTGATTATGACCATATATCAAACATTGGTCAACTCTTCAGACTCTCTTTTCCTTATTAAATTAACTATTATACAGGAGGAAACTTCCTGAATGTGTAATTTAAAAATATAGCCCTAGTATTAATTTTTAGAATGCCATTTCTAGCAAACAAAGAGAATGTTCTGGGACTGTAGGGGGAATCTCACTAATATTTATTGGTACTAATGCTAGTAATTTCCATATCTCACAGTTTAATTTGTATCCCAGTCATCTGAGGGAGTATTATTACTTTCATTTTAATAACAAGGAAACCTAAGTTCTAAAAAGGCAATTACCTTGGACCAAGAGATAAGGCCAAAATTTGAACCCAGATATATCTAACTCCAAAATCCAGTCTTTTTAAAATTATACATCACTGTTTCTTCTGTGCCTGTAGTCTTCAAACCATTTTTGTAGCAAGCACATCCCCTAACGAAATTTGAAAATATTATGTACCTCTGTCATTAAAGAAGCCTCCCCCGCAAAATCGTTATGTTGAATTTTTCCTTTCTGTGCCACCCTGGATGTTTTTATACTTAGAGCTGAGCCCAAGTTGGATTGGGGTGAGGGAAGCTGTTGTAAGGGGAATGGGGAAGGAGATCACAGTGGGGCTCTCACCTCTGCGCATCCCCGGGCGGGTCAGGCTGGCAGAGGCATGCCTGTGGGAACCAGGAGCTGCCTTAATCGAGCTTGCTAGGCAAAGCGTTTGTAGCACCATACACCCTCCCCTCCATTAAGAAGAATGCTGACAGTTCAGTTTTACCTTGACAACGTTTGCTTTTCTCAAACACAAATTAAAGATGTACCTCTCTCTGTGCTAAAATCCAAATCAAGATTTTTAAATATAAGAAAAAAAAAGATTTTAAATATAATAGGAAGATCCAGAGTCATAAGACTGCTTTACTGAAGCCCAATGCAGCGATTAACCTCCTAGAGGACTAAAAAGCCCGGCTTTAGCAGAGATAAACATTCTATTAACACAGTGATGAAATTCCACATCTTAAAGAAATGGAAATGACAAAACATGTCTCCTCCACTGAGAATAAGAAATCAGGCCTCTAACTTTTTAGAATTATGAATCAGAAGATTAGACTGTAGATACTGCTCTAAGACTTAATGGAAAACAATGACTATAGAAGAAAAAAAAGTCACATTAATCCACAGAATGATCCAGGCCTTAGATTTTTTTAAATCCTTAAACTGCCTCTTGTCCAGCTTTCTGACATCTCTACAGATCACTGATCTTCTTGTGTTGTTAAGGATATAATGCTGCTGAAGAGAATATCCTGCTTCACACTTTGCTGTGAAGATGCTATTCTTGAGTCTTGAAATGCTTCCACATCCCAAGTCCATGAATACTCCATCCTAAAAACACCCAGTATGCATTTTAACATGGGACGTACAAAATATACCAGGTACTGTAGATCAGTTCTGTCCTTTGCAGCTGATCCACTTGGCTTCATTGATGTGGGTATGCTAAAAACTTATACTTAATACTGAATTTGGTGTGTTTCTTAGAGTAGGCATTCCATAAATGTTTGTTTGGTTCAGCTCTTTCTAGTATATTATGAGTGTTCATTAAGAACATTGACAAAGCTTTTTAAATAAACTGATTAGTTAAGGGAATTTAAAATACTTGCACTAACTGAAGTAAGTCCGACAGAGAAAGACAAATACCGTATGATCTCACATATATGTGAAATCTAAAAAGAATCTCAGATATAGAGAACAGATTGATGGTTGTGGGGTGGGGAGCAGGGAGGCGAGGTATGAAATGGGTGTAGTTGTCAAAAGGTACAGACTTCCAACTGTAAGATAAGTAAATTCTGAAGATGTAAAGTACAGCATGGTGAGTAAAGATATTTACCACATACACATAAGTTGCTAAGAGAGTAGATCTTATAAGCTCTCATCCTAAGAAAAAGAAAATTTGTAATTATGTGAGGTGATGGATGTTAACTAAACTTATTATGGTGATCATTTCATAATATATACATATGAGTATATCAAATCATTGTGTTGTACACCTGAAACTAATACAATGTTATAGGTCGATTTTATCTCTATAAAACTGGGAAAAAATACTTAAAAGATAGAGGAGTATAGGAAAAGTCTGGAGTAACGTTACAGCTTTATAAATAAGGTTGAAGAACTGATCGAGCATATAAAGTATTTCTCTAACATGAGCATCAGCCTGCCCAGGTCAACATTTACTTACCCTTAGGGAAGGCATCCGAGGGGGCATTCTCCCTGGGGTGGAGGGGGATCTACAGCCCAGTGGTTACTCTTCTAAAAGGGTTATGGGCTTTTTAAAACACTGGGGTTTGGAGAAGCCGATTGAGCATTTACTTGCAGTTCTTTGTGTACTGTAGTTTACCATTCCCTCCTCTACTCCAAGAAACAAAGATTGCTCACAGGACCTTGAACTTATCAACACCAAACTCCTACTAGTTGAGTTAACATACTCTGACACCACATCCAGTCTACATACATTTCAAGAACATTTCCTACATCTGCCTAGGGAGAACTAACATTGGCCTCATGGAAAAGTCCATTCCAAGTGAGTTTCTAACAGGACTTATTCTCTTTTTCATTTTAAAAATCTGTTTTGTCAGGTTAGCTTACAGAAAAAGAAGCCCTCCCAAAGAACTTAGTGAAATCAAGCCCATTGCTTTCATCCATCTGGCCAAACTCTAGAAATGTCCAACTTGCACTGACGAATGTGGGGACTCCTCCCAACACACTCGACCTTCTGAATTGGTCTTTGTCTTTTTGCATTTTGTTGCAATCCATACCACCCTGCCCCTGAGGACCTAAACTTGTTGGGGCATGGACATTTTTTCTTTGCCTTGGCCCTTTCTGCCCCTTTTAGCTTCAGGAAGCTTCCAATAACCAATTGTAGTCAAACCTTTATAAGGTTTAAAAAAAGAAACTGCTTTATTATAAAGTATAGAATGGCTTCTTCCCATAAAAGATGCTGAGATGCACAGCTTTTCTCAGCACACCTTGAACAGTCCATTAAGAGCTGTGTTTTCTGTTGCCCTAGTTAGTTCCCTTGGATTTGTCCATGGAAGGAAAATGTGGAGATGGTGTTGCCTAAAGTTGTCTCCTATGAATAATCCAAGAGCATCAAACCCCAGGTTTGCCAGCAACCTTACAAATGCTCTCCCCCTTTTCTGGGGAGCCAGTTATAGTTTGTCATTTTTTTTGTCTTTTTTTTTAATTTTTAAAATTTATTTTTATTATAAGACTTACTGGGGTGACATCTGTTAGCAAAGATTACATAGGGTTCAGGCATACAATTCTATAGTGCATTGTATAGTTGGTCATTTTTTTTGAAAGAGGGTTTCCTGTTTAGGCAGGAAATTTTTTTTGGTGGGAGTGGGGGGCGTAGAACAGAGCACCAGAGAAGGAGACAGAAGCACTGCCCAGAAGCTGGTCTTGGGCTTCCCATTTGTTCAGCCTCCACTTTTTCTGCGAGTCCTTGCACCAACAGACTGAATACCTGGGTCGTGCCCTCATCTGGACTAGAATACACATACACTACATACCCTTTTCTCACTAATCAGCCTGACACATTCCTTTGTTGGGAAAGGGTTCCAAAACAAACACTGTCAGTGCACCTAATTAGCAGGTTTGTGGGCCGTGCCTGGCAGTCGTGTTTCATCCTGTTCAACCGTGGAGAACAACAGCCTTGGCTAGGTTGGGCTTAAGGGGGGGACGGCTTCCCCCAATGCATATACACTTTTTTAATGATATTTCCTTTCTGTGGCTTTTCTTGGGAAGGAGCCATTCAGTGAGTATTGTAATGAGGTGTGGCATCCTCACATCAGCCAGAGGAAATTTGGACTCCTCTTTACAGGTACAAGTACCTTTGTGGGAAAACCATTAGTTTCTTCCTCTCTGTTCTTCCCTATCTCTGCATCTCTGCTGTGGAAGAGGAGCATGCTGAGGAACCTGCCCCACGGTCCTCTAACACTGATGGCAGAGGACAAGCCTCCAGCTGTGTTCTAGAATCACAACACAGATGGAAGGGACTGTGGAGAGCATCTAGACATTTGGGGGAGAGAAAAACTAAAGCCCAGAGAGCTCACAGATTTTGTGAGTGGCTGAGCAGAGTGGTGACTTAGCAAAGTGGAAGTCTCCTCTTCTTAGGCTCTGTGACTGCTTGCTCTTAAATATGTCTGCGTCAATGAAGGTTTTTCTTGATAAAAACTCAAGCACAATGCTAGTTTCTCTGACTTTTCAACTCTGGTCAAAGAGTAACTTGGTAAATAACATTTCACCTTGGCCTTGTGGCTCCTTTATTCACGTGTCAAAATGTCTCAGAATGTCTAACACAGACAAAACTTTTGTGAAACCCTCAGGGCTGACCTGACCCTTTATGCCATTAAGCCACTTGATAAATACGGTGCATTTATAAACACAGTCCTAGCTGGTGAGGCCACCGTTGTTTTTTTGAAGCCATTTGGTCACTTAAATAGATGGCTTTCATCTCCATCTAGACACATTTCTTACCAAGCTTCTAGTTAGGTATCTGATGAATACTGTGTTAATCATCTTATCTCTAAACATTTCAGACAACCTAACTTTTTGTTGATTGGAGAGGGAGATGTTCATCATTGTTTCACTCATATTTTAACTTTCTAACTATAAAATTAATTGGTGTTCATTACAGAAAATTTGAAAAGCACACCAAAGTATAAAGACATTTTCAGATATGAGGGCTGTCCAGAAAAAATTCAGCCATAAATGTCTCTGTTTTGCATATTACATGGCTGGATATTTTCCAGACAGCCCTCATATTTTTTAATAAAATTAAGATTATATACCTAGTTTTCTACACAGCTTTTTTGTTATAGCATATCTGTTCCAGGAAAAATCACATTTCATCTGTAAATTTTATTGATGGGTATTTTTATAGGAAAAAATAATTTAATTGGTCCTGTAATCATTAAGATCTGTTTAATTAGTAGAGGCAGGGTAGTCCATGGAAAGATCACTGACCTGGGAATAAAGAGGTCTACATGTTATCCTAGTTCTGCCACTGATGTGCTGTGTGACCTTTGGCAAGCCACCCCCAACATTACATACCAGGCCTGTGGCACCGTTTTTAGTTCTTACTGACAAAAGAAGTAAGAACTTTACTTCAGCTTCATCGCTTAACATTTTGTATTAGTCTGGTTGATAGTGTGTCATGATATTTTTAGTAAAGTTGACTGATTTTTCTAGAATTTACCCAAAGGGATTAATATAGAAATTTAAATTGTGATTCAGTCTACCATTTTGAAAAAATGTGAGCTCCATAAGGCAACGCTCACTGCTCCATCCTCTGCATCTTAGAAGAGCACGCAGTAAATGCTCAGTAAATAATTCATGAATAAATGAAGCGTTTGCTTTATTTTAGTTTTTCAAGTCGGTACTTAACATATTTTCTTTTAAACTTTTAAACCAATTTCAGGGAAATTGTCCACTTCGATGCAGACATTACCAAGATACGTGACTTTATCAAGTGATCGCTCTATATGTTCAGGACAAATGTGTTTTTCTGGCCCGAAAGAGACTTTAATGTCAAAAATATGAGCTTTACTAAACTACTCAGATAATTTTCAGAACATCTCTTAGGTCATTTTTTAGCGTGTGCTTTTTCCTTCCCTGTGGGGACTGTAAATAAGTAACCTGAATACACAATAGGGAAGAGAAGGAGTATTTACCTTTCCATACAAAAAATGTTGACTTTTTAGACTGAGCAGTATGTTCTGAAATGAACTGTTTTATGCTTTAGAATTACAAAAGGTACAATAGTATCTTGGTTTTGTCAGTGTAAGTTTATGATATTCTGAGGCTTTTTTATCCAACTAATCATGGGAGTACAGATACTAATATGTTATTAAAGTTGTCTTTTAAAAATCCTTTCGGTTTTATTTTGGTATCTAATGTACATTATCATATCTTTATTAAATCCCTTCAGTATTCTCAGTATTAAACCACTTAATGTTGCATCAGGTAGCATCTGCACATGCTTTATGTAGCTACCACTAATAATCCTGTGTTCAGTTCCGGACGCCCTCAAAACAGGAAAAATAGAGATGAAGGCCCAGTCCATAACAGTTCACACTCTGTATAAAAGTTGCCTTTTGGACTGCATTATATCAGGGCATAGCACCTTTGCAGAGTCAGGGGGTACTTAGCAATCATTCTCACATCACTCTCCTCCCCCTACCCACCCCAGCCCCTCACCCTGATGCCCCTCATCTAGGTCAGCATCACCACCCAACAGCGTAGCCATAGCCAGTGGAAGATTCAGGCTGTTGACTTCCAGTGCAATACCCTTTCTGCCTTGCTGTTTTGTCAGAGCACTAGCCTGAAATTTCAAGGACTCACAAACTGTCTTAGGAGGGCAAATCCACTTTGTGCCCTTAATGAGTCTCCATTACTTCTGGTGACAGTGAATGGTTTCCAAAGACTGCACTGGAAACACTGGAAGCCACTAATTTGAACTGATTGAGCTTAAACTGAAAGATCTAGTTTGGCCTTGAGAGTTGGGAGGTTGAAGAATCTTAAAGTATCTCTTTTGGAGAGGCATTAATACTTTTTTCCTAGAAAGAGAATCCTCAGTGGTGGAGAGAAAAGAAATTTAAATTAAGACTTAGCCAGAAAGCAGCTTACATCAATGATTTGAAAGAATATTTTCAGAATTGAGAATGAAGAGAGACAAGCAAAATTCCAGTGGCAGCAGGAAGACACGGTGGAGGAGCAGGGCAGGTGGAATGGTGGGGGCCTGAGGCCTGAGGAAACCTTGGGGAGCAGGACAGTTTTCATGCAGTGCCTGAAAATGGCACCAGGGATGTAGGGACAGAAATGATGTGAATGTCACAGCAGCAAGCAAGAAAGATGACGTTTGCCTTCCTCGACTTCCTTGAGAGCATACTTAAGGTATTGCTCTTTAAAAGACAGAGACCTAATCAGAGGAACTTTAAATACTTGGTACCTAAGAGCAGTATTTAATCCTCCTCTCCATGCCTAACTCCACCTGAAAGTTTCTGGCCTCAGTTTTTCTCACTGAGGGGTCTAGAGAGGTTGCCCAGGCTACCACCTGGAGACGACAAAGAGAAAAGGCTTCGTTAGTTATTAGTTAGCACAGCATATTGCTAACCAGACTTAAGCTAAAGGCTCCCATTGGATTCCTGCAGTGAGCAACTGTCGTGTAGCCTTTCAATTTTACCATCTAGCTCTCGACCCCATTTCTTCCTCTCTCATAAATATACACAGTGTTGAAAGAAAGAAAGTTTTCAGTGACTTCCAGGTGTCTTACATGTCTATTGCTTGTGCACATAGCATAACTATTTTTATTACTGTGATTATCACTTCCATCCATCTTTTACTAACATGCAACTGGAAACAAAAGTTCTAAAGAATATTCTCACTAAATGAAAGGGGCTGCTACAACCTGCATTGTTGTTTACATCTTCCCTCATTCAATGTTAATATATACCAAGTTTTAAGCATTAGTGCAATATTTTTTCCAAGATAATACTTGCTTGGTCCATGAAAAGTAGAATAATTTTGATTACTTAACATTTATACATTATTAAAATATTGAACCATGTTTCCTAATTTTATAAGCATGTACAATCTTTCAGTTTAACCCACCAAATTTGTACAATACCTTTATCACTATACAAATATGAAAAAAAATCTGAGAGTTTCGAAAGGTCAAATATCTAAAGCCAGGATTAGTCCTTGACTACCTGAGTGCACCTCATTTTAAATAAACCTTATACATAATATATTATAAATTTTAATTAGTTGATTGATTATATACATTCCAAATATTTTCCATTTAACATGAAGATGGGCAACAGTAAACTCTCCTATAATATTCAATATAGAAGTTGACCTCTAACATTGTTTTACACAAAAGGAGACTTTTTTTTACCAGATATAAAAGTGTATTATAAAATACACAGTATTGTGCTGGCATAGGAACAGACAGATCAGTGGAACACAATTTCAGAAAGTACAGAAATAGACCCATGTAATATGGGAATTTAGTACATGTGGCACAGCAAAATAGTGAAAAAAAATATGGATCATTCTATAAAGGGAACTGGGAAGTAGATAGAAATTTGTACAAAGAAAAGGAATGCTGGATTTTACCATGGTCCTTACATCAAGATAAATTCCAGATGATAAAGTATTTTAATGAAAAAAAAAATTTAGACCCATAAAGTAGTAGAAGAAAAAAATAGGTGAATATTTTTATCATCTTAAGGTGGGAAAAGTCTTTCTAAGCTTGACACAAACCCAGAAGTCATGGAATGAAAATTCTTTTACAGACATTTAAAAAATATTAAATGCTTAAAATTCCATAGGTAAAGACAAATGTAAGTGGTAAACTTGGAGAAATATTTTCAACACGTGACAAAGTATTAGTTTCCTGAATATAAAAAATCTTTTAAAGTCAGTAAGTAAAGTGGGTCTGAAGCACAGGGGATAGTGCATTGGACTTCTAAAAGTAAGTAAAAGTCAATATAAAACAGACAGGGACATGAAACTAATTTATTGCAAAGATATGCAAATGGACAATAATACAATAAACCACTATATATTACTTGTGATTAAATAGAGTCAGGTTGGTTACCTGTTAGCTTTGAGAAAATAATAAATGTGAAATGTAATATGAAAACATTAGTTAATATCACTTCCCAATTACATTTTGCAAAGTCAGTATTTTTGCTTTAAATATTTAGAACAGCTCTGTCTAATATTAGCCCTGCTGTCTTTGGAAATGATTGACCTAGAATAGTGGTTTTCAAACTTTTATGTTGTTAAAATTCTCTGGAGGGCTTGTTAAAACACAGATTGCTGGGCCCCACCCTGGAGTTTATGATTCAGTTAAGTCTGGGTTGGGACCCGATAATTTGCATTTCTAACAAATTCCCTGGTGATGCTGGTTTGGCTGGTCCACAGACCAACCACACTTTGAGAGCCACTGGCTTAGAACACACTGAGTATTAGAAAATTATGTAATACCATCTCGTTAAGAGAATTGTATTGGTGAGAGGAGACAAATAGGGGAACCGTCTGAAGTTATGACAAAACACTTGGGTCTTTTCTATGAACGCCTTTCTCTTTCTGAATTTATATCACTAACTTATTCCTAAGCAACTAAACAGGCTGTCCATACAACTAGATTTCAATTACCTCTGAACTTTTTTGCAGTTTTCTAATGTATGCATGCGTGAAAATTATTTTTGTTTTGACTCCATTAAATGTTTTAGTACTTTGAGGAACTGAAATGTAATACTATGTTAAATAGAAGTAAATCCTATCCAGTTTAAGAAAACTACCATCCTTATAAATTGTTTCTTTTAAAGAGGTTTACTTCAAAACTTGACAGTTACATTTTTCAGTTTTACAGAAAAAGGTAGACAGGTGAATCAATGGAATCCATATATAAGCCAAGATTATTCAAGATCATTGTTTTTTTAATCTTCATTAGCCCAATAATAGTCTCATATTCACATCCTTTATCTTTGATGTTTTTAAACATCTCTTGGGCTCTTAAGTGTTTTGAACTACCTCAGAAATTTTTACAAAATGCCTTTGTTCTTATTTGTGGTTCTCTATTGACTACAATTATATTCTAGCTTTTCCCAGAAATTGTAGAAAAAATGTAAATCCTCCTCCAGTTCTTTTATGTTCTCTAATACTAAATAAGAGTAAAGTAATCCCCCAAAAGAGATGGACATTTGTTCATTGAGAATTATATTAACTGCCAGGTGAACAATTAAAAACAACAACAACAAAACTTAGAAGTGTCAAATATCAGTTTTTCTCTTTCCCCCAAAACTATTTTATTCAGGTCAAATCTATTACAGTTTTACACAGCTACATAGGCTATTAGTGAGAAGTTTTGTCACAACTCAGCAAGAAGCATTTATTAAGCATTTGCACTAAAGGTAGCAGGGAGTTACTGTCCCCAAATGCATTCATTAACCCTTGTTTACATTCTATTTGAAAGCCAAGATTTTAAGTAAAGCTTTTGTCAAAGGTATTAGCTGAGCTTGGTTTACAAACTAAAAGTGCAAGACCTGTGAAAGCCAAATGCTTTGTGGGGTGCCATCCGGGGGGGGGGGGGGGGGAAAGCCTTCCTTAATTAACTCTGGGGATTAAGAGGTAAATAAAAAGATCATTGCAGGACATACCAACTGTTCTGCCCAGATTTCAGCCTTAGCAGGTATTTGAGGATGTTTTGAATTACTAAAAGGAGCATGTGGCTGGTAATCGGGGAAAAGAGCCAGATTTCAAGTCAGGAGACTGAACTCAAGTCCCAAGTTGCTCACTGTACTGCTAATTCTGGGCCCAGATAAACCACCAGTTATTTTATTATTTCACTTCATTTTATCTATTTACTGATTTATTAAAAAAAAAAGGAAAACAAATAGTAATGCAGTTTAGAGAGCTATCATAAGAATAATTTATGTAAAAACAGGGAAGGGCCATACAGATGCTGCCTAATTTAAATGTCTGATTTTGATCTTACTGTATTTGCATGTGCCATTCAGAAGTATTAAAATAGCTTTACAAGCTAGCACATATACGCCTTAATCTGCCAGACATTTGGCCAAAGAAGCTGGACCTTTTCCAGTCTCAGGCAACTCCAGTCAGACCATATGGATACCTTTTTAGCCCCTGCCCCCCCTTCCTCAGCCAAAAATAGAAAGGAAAAAAAATACAGTGAATAATCCCAAATGTCATAGGCCCAAATGTACAAATCCATTTCTCGCTCTACAAGGAGCCGCGATAGTTCTGAAATCCAGCGTTCCCAGACCTTTCGCTCTCTTCCCCGTCCTTCCTGCTTGTCTTGTGGCAGAATAGAGGGGCTTCTAGAGAGTGCAGATTACCATCCTGGGGCATGGCTGGACTGGAGGTGCTGCTCCAGGGGGCAGCTATGAAACTTGGACTCTCCTAGGCCATCAGCACCAACCACCATCAGTTTCTCATTGAAATTGTGTGTTAACCTTTATTTTTAACCCTGCTATTCCCCCCAATAGAACGAATCTGTTAGGTTGTATCATTTGTTTAAATCATATTGAATTTATTTTACCTTAGAATATTTAGTAGCATGTTCTGTGCATTATTCTACAAAGCATACATATGTATGTCAGTACATACATAGCATATACGCACACATGCAGGCATACACTGTATGTGATATTGGCTGATTTCCTACTTAAGCAAATTATAAGTTGTTTGCTTGTATTCATTTACTTACACAATAACAGAAGAAATCACCAAACCAAAATATTAAAATAACCAGGCCCCAATAATTACCTCCCTTAGCTAAGAGATTTAAATAATCATCTTGGTTTCTTGGAAAAACCAGTAATAGCTAGTGGTCCTATGGGGCGCCTTACATAGTAGCTATACACCAGACCACACTCGCATGCCTAGTAATGCACTTACTTCTGCACCCCACCCTCCTCATTGTGGGCTCTGCCGTGTGGCAATCGGCCAAGGCTCTGCCTTGCTCTGCGGGCCTGTCCTCTCGCTTGTCAGAGATCCGCCAAACCCAAGCCTGAATTTGAATCCTAGTGAAATATCTGAGGTCATTGCCTGAGCCAAAAATAAAAGTGCAGCAGGAGAAGGACCCAGCATCAGCACAGCAGAAGCGTTTCCTCGATGTGGGGCAAGGGCCCTGAGCTGTTTGCTGTGACCTCCCGTGTGCAGCTGGAATCTGGACGCACGCAGACAGAGCCATTGAGCCTGTCTCTGACGGGCCTTACATCATGAGCATTCCAGAACAGGAAGCTGTCTGCAGCCGGAAATTCTTGCTGCTTTGCCATGTTTGGGAAGCAAACCCTTTTTCCCTGCATGTTTAGTTCTGTTGGTTTTCTTGGTTTCGATACCTTTAGTAAGAGCATTGTGTCTGTCTGGTCTCTTGGCAATTTACTGCTAGATTTCTAGGTTATGAACTGCCCCCTCACTCACCATAGGTCAGTCAGTAAGCTCATTTTTAGGTCAAAAACTGTTCATATAATGTAGTCTCATTCCATGGTTACTTTACTAAGACGCAGAATGAAATTTATGTTGCCTCAGAATGGTAGAGATGTTCCCCTGCCCTTATCCCAAGAAAGGGGACCAGCTTGCCAGGACACACAAAGATAATGGATGGCATTGTCCCATGGGCTCCTACCAAAGCAGAACTCAAGTTCCTGCTTTCTTGTCCCACCTTGTACGGTGTATCCAATGCTGATACAGACCTGGTTCGCTCCAGGGTGGCTGTCCCAATAGTTAAAACACAAAAATACTTCCCTATAGGGTAGTAAATGACTGCTGCCTCTAGCCAGCCCCCACCCCAAAACAAAAGCCCCACAACACTTAAGAATTCTTGTTTTTTCTTGGAGAGAGAGGTGCTGATGAGGGTAGGAGCAGACTTAGAAAGCAATCCTTCATGTTCAGTGGGAATTTTATTAGATACAGGCAGTCAGTCTCTTTTGGCCAAATTCCTGATGGTCAGAGAGACCTACATGTACTAATTCATATAAACAATTTTATAGCTTTTGATTAATCAGTATGAATAAATAAAATATAAAGTAATGTTTTTCACTTTAAGGCTCATCTCATCCAGTCCCAGCCTGTCAATTTGAGGCTTTCCCAGGAGGGGCCAGTAAGGCTATGATCCCACGCATTCATCCACAGTCCTTGGGGCAAGGAAATATGGGAAGAGGACGGTACAACCCAGAGTAGCCTTTTTCCTTCCTGCACAAACTCTACAACTTGGAAGAAATCTTAGATACCATCTAATCCAACTTCTTCTTCTACTTCTGTGGAGAACGAGGTTCAGAGATGAAGTAACTTAACCAAGTTCCCATGACTCTAAGAGCCAACCTGGGCCAGGGACTCGGAGTTCCTCCCTCCAGCTGAGCTCTCCCTCTGCAGTCAGTGGCCTCACTGACATTTACTGGTTTTGTTTTCATTCTGGTAGTTGTTGAAGCCTAACTGCTTCAGTCACATAAAAGTGATTTATTTTATAAAACAAATATAAAAGTTCTTGGTTTTGATTTGCTAGGTGGCTTGGATGGGGGCATGAAGAA
The DNA here is from genome assembly GCA_004026885.1 of Lyroderma lyra. NCBI lineage: Eukaryota > Metazoa > Chordata > Mammalia > Chiroptera > Megadermatidae > Lyroderma > Lyroderma lyra. The sequence goes on from PVJL010008622.1 coordinate 29,098, forward strand.
GCAAAGGATGTCACAGAGAAATAACCCAGAGGTTCTGGGCAAAAGGCTAAATAGTGCATCTGAGAACCAGTCACCCAGATGGCTCTTGGAGAAGAATGGAAAAGTCAGAGTGAGTTGATAGAAAGCTAAGGGTGACAAGCAACGCACAGAATTTTCATGGGTATTGAGTCAACTTGCAGAAACCACAGATCATTAATGCTAGTGAGTCTCAGCTATTTTAATCAAATGATGTATTAAAATATATATTTGTGAAAGCGATATGGTAAGTATATTGTGCTGGACCTCACTGATTGGTATGAGTATAAGCCTAGTGGAGCGCTGTTGATGCACGCCCTGGTACCCCGTGGTGCCTTCTCTAGATAGAGTAGGTCATTGGTTCTTAACTGGGATAAGCACCCCTCTGGGGACATTTGGACATTTGGCAGTGTCTGGAGACATTGTTGGTTGCCACCAATGGGGGCAGTGGGAGGAGGGGTGGTGCTAGCATCCAGTGGGTAGAGGTCAGGGATGCTGCTAAATATCCCACAATGCACAGGACAGCCTCCCCACAACAAAGAACTATCTAGCCCAAAACTTCAGTACCACAAGGTTGAGGTCCTTGGATTAAGTGAAGCAATGGATGTTTTCGGGGCGGGGGCGGGGGGAAGGAAAAGCCCATGGGATGGGTGTGGTCTGTAGCTAGGGTCTCCCTGCCATCGCATTTTCAGCGACTTGCACAGGGAGGACACAGGTCTTTGTTCTCTGCGCTGTGCAGCAGCAGCCAAAAGCAAGGAGCCTGCTGGTGGCTGGGACGAGGTGACTCAGAAATGAAGGTGCTGGCTTTCCTTTGATTTATTACTCGGGGAATACCAAAGGACATTTCTCTTTCATTATCTGTTGCAATTTTCTGCACGGATGATTACACAGTAGATTTGCCTCATATAAAAGACATGTTCCTGAAAAGTTGAGTTTGGTAAATCATATTTTAAATATAATCAGGACAGTCAGTAAATATTATACTAAGGAGCCAGTGACTCTTTAAAGTGAAAGGTCCTTTTTAATAAAGTCCTGTTCACAAAGAAGAACATGCCCATATATTGCATTTTTAATGTATTTTTCCTGTACATCACATTGTTATTACAGAGCTCCATAAAATTTAGGTAAGAGAACAGTTTCTCTTCCTTAGTGTTCCTGCCCTTGTTCTTTTCCTTTAAAGAAATGAAAATCAGGGGGGAAATTAACAATAGAGTCTCTGGATTTAGGAAGGTCATTGATCAGTCTCATCCATCATACAGTTTAAAAGATGCCTGCTGAGTTACAAATTGTTAGAAAATAGGACTTGGTCCTATTTTGAAATCATTAATTTTTTATCTCAAGATTTTTTTTTTCAGTTACTGACCTTTGGCTAGACAGAGCAGGTGCACTTGGTTCCTGCATCACCCTGTGGGTGTTTTTGCACCAAATACCCGATAAGACTCAACCTCTACCATGGTGGAGGTGGGGCTGGTATTGGCAGAGATAAGGGGGTGGCACTGAATGAACCCAGTAGTTTTCTCCTTATCAATCACTGCCCTAGGGCAGCATCCTTAGGTGCATAAATCACTGACTAACTGGGCAGGGCAAAGGGGGCAGGAAGGAGGAAATTTATTTGCTAAAGCTACCATTAATGTCACTTCAGTGATCGGAGGTTACAGAGGTTGACCCAGTGGGGACAAAGCTACTGCTAGTGGGGAGGAGCCAGCCCAGACAGGAGAGGCACTAGGCAGACCTCTGCCCCACCTCCATCCCCACTGGAAGGAGGGAGAGGCTGGGCGCAGAGAGATGCTGGGGGTGACCTTGCGTGTCAGCCTCCGTAGAGCACTTGCCATTGGTAGCGTTCACCCATTTTAGTCGTGCAGACCCAATGGGTAGGAAGGGGGTCCCTGTGGGCAGCCTTTACAGATGAAGGAACAGGAACACCCAGAAAGTAAAGAACTTGCTCAGTATCACTCAGAAAGATTTCTAATTTGAACATAGGATTCTGACTCTCAGCCCTGCGTTTCGCTACCCGATGGCACACTGCTGTCGCTCACGTGGCCAGGCCTCAGTAAAAGCCCAGGCGGGGCTGCCCAGGAGTCCTGGGTTCCAGCCACAGCTCTGCCTTCAACTCACTGTGTCCCCAGGAGGTAATCACTAGCCCCCTTAGAATCTGTTTTCTTATCTGCGAAATCAGGGTGTTGATCAAGATGGTCAGGTCACCGTGGGGACACAGTTGAGGTCAGGTTGAAGTGAAGACACCCAGAGGCAGCAGGCACTGCTTTTCCGGAAGGCGCAGCCTTAGCTGTATCATTAAGCACGTACTGTGTGCCAGGAACCGTGCTAACTGCTTTCTTCGTGATCTCATCTGAGCCCCACAACGTGTGGAAATGCCACCTCGCAGATGAGGAAACTGAGGCTCAGAGAGGCAAAGTGGCTTCCTCAAGGTCATTGTCTTAGTCTGCGCAGGCTGTCAGAGAACGGGCAGCTTACCAACAGGTGTTTATTTCTCTCAGCTCTGGAGGCCGGAAGTCCCACCTCAAGCCCCAGGGGGCTTGGTTTTGGGTGAGAGCTCTCTTCCTGGCTCATAGAGGCCACCTTGCTGTGGTCCTTGCACAACCTTTCCGCCGGGCTCTCTGTGGTCCCTTCTTACAGGGACACTAATCCTATCAGATCAGGGCCCACATTTACAACTTCATTTAATCTTGGTTAAGATTAACTTCCCAAAGACCCTTGCTCCAAATAACAGTGACATTGAGGATCAGGGCTTCCACATAGGAACTGGAGGAGAGGGGGACACAATTCAGGCCATAGCGGTCATACACAAGTCTCTCAGTTAACCAGAACTCATGTAACCGACACTGTCAAGCAACTGGCACAAAAAAAAAATCTTCCTTTTTTGCTGGTTGCTGGAGAGTGCTGGATACATTTATCCAGCATCTACCAACCCCCGTGGGTGCCAGTTAACTGAGAGTCTACTGTAGCCAGAAAGTGATGTAAAGGTGGGATTTGAAGCCAGCCAGCTCACTCTTTGTGTGCTCTCCTAACCACCACGATTTACTTGACCCAGAGAGCGGAGCTGGAGGTGGAGACTGACAGGTGCGTGAAGCTTCCGTCTTCCCATCTCTCAGCTGATAGATGTCGCCACCTGTCTCCCCAGTGTCTCTCCCCCAGCAAGTCTCTGCCTTGTCTCCTCCATATGAGGGTGGGTGGGAAGAGCCTCCTTTGACCAAACTTTCTGAACCCTGAATGGTGCTGGGGATAGGAGGCAGGCTAGGAAATGGTGCTCCAAAGACCATCCTATGCCCAGGAATGAAACTCAGGAGACCATAGGAAAAGCAAAAGCAATGGAAGGCTGAGCCCCGCAGACTTGTGTATGTGTAGCCAGAGCCATTTTTTTTTAACCCAGTAGGGCTGGCCCCTCCCTGGATGTTGCTGGTTGAACAAAATCATGTGGGCCCAATTCCCTGGGCTCCAGGGACAAGGTAATGGTTGCTTGTCACTCATGTGTGGAAGGATGAGAAAGTAATCCACACTGGCAAGCCACCCACTGAAGCAGCTCTGGTTGTGCTTGTCAGTTACTCATTATTAAGGACTTTGCAGTGAAAACAAGCCGTTTAGACTCCTGTACAAGCTTCTACCAAGCCAAACAACAAACTAGTCATCCATCTGGAATGTCTCCACTTATAAATTACAGTAACTGTGTGTTGTTAAAAAAAAAAAAATCACTCCCTCACCCTTGCATGCTCTATACTGTTCCCACTTACTTTATAAAGGTAGACTTAAAAGAGGGGGGGTCCCTAATTTTTAAAAGACCCCAGGATAGCATTCAGAAAATGAAAATGTGTCATTTACCTTTCCATATGGTCAAATAAAGTAGTTTCTTGTTAATGGAACCACTTAGCTCATGTTAACTGAAGTAGAAAGCTGAGTTTCCATAGCTTAATGCTAGGGTTGTCTCTGGTGTTCAGCTGGGGACACCCTTCACTCATTTTCTATCACTTCACCACAGAATTACTAACACCCTTCCCTCTCCGGGGAGAGGAAACTAACACAGAGCTTCTAGAGCTCTGTCCATTGTCACCAGGATCACAGAGTTGCTAGCTGACTCCTGGCTCCATTCCACCAGTAAGCCAAAAGCCTCTTCCCCAGCTAGTTCTAACCAAAAAAAAAAAAAAAAAAAAAAAAAGTTTTTCAAGTGAAATTCGACCTTGAACACTTGGAAAAGGGAAGAGCTCATTTTGATGAGTCATTTCTCTTCCCAGCGGAAGGGCTCGGAATACAATGTTGTGACCAGAGCTGCACAGAGGCCCCGTCCAGGCGCGTGTGTCTTGCTTATTTCGACCTTGCTCATCGTATCCCGGGTTGGCTTTTACAGGTGTGAAAGTTGTGGAGCTGTTTTCCACGCTGAGTGCAAAGAAAAGTCTGTCCCCTGCCCAAGGTGTGTCCGCCGGGAGCTGCAGAAGAAGCAGAAGTCGTTCTGGCGGAGGCTGAATGTGGACGAGAGCCTGGAAGAGGCCTGCAGCATGTTTGAGCTGTCCTATCAGACCGCCTGACTCGGCAGCAGCCCCGGGCCGGGGAGGCCTCTCAGTGATCCTGCAGCCCCATTGGCTTCCTGGTCAGCCCGTTGGAAGAAGAGTATGTCTCGTCTTCAGCTACATGTATAGCTACATATTTATACACCAGTCCACACGCATACCTGTACGTATGTTCTGTAGAAGTCTATGTCTAAGAGGTCCCTGGAGCCTCTGTGGCTCCAAAAGCTACCAATACCTAAACTACATTTAGCCATGAACTTCAGCTGCTTGCTCCCAAGCAAAACGTGGTTTACACGCAATGCTTAATAGTTCGGACTTTTTTTTTTTTTTTTTTTTTTTTTTTTTTTTTTTTTTTTTTTTTTTTTTTTTTTTTTTTTTTTTTTTTTTTTTTTTTTGGCTCTTGGGCCATTTCATTACACAGGACACAGGAAGAAGCATTTCCAACAGAACAACAGCGCTTCAGGTTATTCTTGTGTTATTTATTTTTAGCCTTTGCAGAGGATGAGGTGACTGAGGGAAGCACCCATCACCATCTATCTCGTAAGAAAATCTTCAAAATCCAGGAATGACTCTCGGCTCCTTCCAGGACTCTGTGTCCCTGGCTCTCTCACCTCACATTCTCCTGGGGAGGTGGGATCCCCTAAGCTGAGGCGAATGGCTTGGGAGTCCAGAGCGCACACTCCCTCTGACCAAACGCGTGCAACCCTAATGTGTCAGGAGAGCCAACTCTGGTTTTGAAATTAATCTCAGCAGTTTTTTTTTCCTTGAGAACGGAAGAGAGCTCTGTGACCGCTTACAGACTGTTGTTGCTCTGCCTGCTGGTACGAATCCCAACTCCGCTAATGAGGCAACACTCCGCCATGTTTGCCAGGTTGTAAACATGGCTCTCCAATGAGCAGTTCTCCAGCAGTTTCATGGCTGATGTTTGTGATGTTTTAGTGGTGCTGGCCTGAGGATATCTCCTAGGATTGTCGTTAAATACATTGGTTTGCAGACTGGTAGATTATACAGTGCATACATTCCAAAAGATGGTCTTAATTTCTTCTCACAGAATCTTGTGTCGGCAGTGCCTCCCTGTTCATTTTACATGCTTTATTTTTCATTGTTCTTCATTGCACTTTCATTTTGACCTTTGTCAGTTTAACCACTTCTATTTTCATATTTTTTTCTACTTTCATTGTTTTTAATGGTTTAACAAAAAATCAGAGTAACCTGAAACTTCAAAATACCAACTTTAGACTATTAAGAAAATACCAAACTTGCAAGTATCATTAATGAATTAAACTCAATATTGTTGAAACAAATATATATATACACATATATAATTGACACCTTAAAGTAAAACACAAAGTGCTAAAATAATATGGGGACAAGACATATAACAGATTGCTTAGCCATGTGGCAGGGCCGTGTTCTCTCACTGCCATGCCCTTTCAGAGCCCACACAGGGATCATCACTGTGAGGGAAACGGCAGGTAGGGTGGCACCAGAAAACATGGCTCCCACTCCTTCCACCTTAACTCTTTCTAGAACAGAAAAACAAGCTTATTTGGAAACGATGACTGTATGAGAAGATTCTGCTCAGCAGATGCCTCCAGTGCCTGCATGGTTCAGTAGTTCCACTGCTATTAGGATGTGGAGCACCAGTGGCTCCCAGACACTGTGGTACGTTTAACCCCATTGCTCTTCTCCCCCGGGCTTTGCTCCCGCGGACCCCATCCCATTCATGGTACTTCCAACCAGTTAGAGACGTGACAGTTCAGACAGACTTTGTGCAGACCATTAGGTGTAAGCATTTTACCTCTCAACCCATGCCAGCTCCTTTGGCCCCAGACCACACATCTCCACTTCACAGCTCAGCACCAAGCATGCAGGCATTTTCTGGTTTTACAACAGCTATGACCAAGGCATGAAAACATACTAAGGAGCCAATGCCCCACTCAGGGGACACCTTACAGGGCCTTTTACACAGATGACTTCCCCCCACCTCTGAGAACATTGCAAACAAAAAGGGTAGAAGATCTCAAGCAAGTACTTGGCAAACAAATTCGATCATCCCCTCTTTCCTCCCCACCTTCATGAAATACAGTGTTTATATGGTTCGGCCTCAAAGAAGATAGCAGAACAGGATCTTTCCCAGGAGAATTATAGACCTGCTTATTATAAAACAGATGTGCTCCTATGGCAAAGTGCCTTTTCCCTCACCCCCCGATCCCTGTCACTGTGGCTGACTGCTGCCTTTGCTGTAATTAATGTACCTACAATTCCAGCTGTCAGCGAGGCCGTCCCCAGCACACTGCATTTGCAGACCTGCGTGCAAGGCTGTCTGCTCCTCTTCTAGGTGGTTCGCTCTGTGTACAGAAATTCCTGGCCCACCTCATGGGCACCCAGGGTCAGGCCTGCAGAGAGGAAGGATGAAATTCTGGATTGCTGTTTTAAAGGCCTTAGTTGTCACCCTTGCCCATTTAGAGGGCCCTGCTAAATATTGGCAGCCCCTGTGAACTTCTAAGGAGAACTTTCCACTCATATCATTTTCTGCTTATTTTCAAAAGGGAAAAAAATAGATGTGCCATCACCATCAGCTACCCAAAACTGGAACCTTATCCCAGCGGCTTCTGTTTTCTCTCCTTTTTGTACATCCCTGACAGACTGGTTGGTGCCGGCCACAGCCCGACACAGCACTCAGCCACCACCACCAAGATCCAACAGGACAGAGCAGAGCCAGCTTCGGAGCTGGGCCTGCCACGGAAATTCAAAATTGCTGTTTTCAGCCCAGAATGCCTTAGAGCACATGAACGCCCTTACTGTTTTCAGCCCTAACAAATTACTTGGTGCATGGTTAGGTAATTGTTCCACTGCCTAGAAACTGTCGAAAACAAAAGCAAATCTGTGGATTACCGCCTCTGAAAGACCAAGCTAATACCTGCTTTCCCTCATGTTCTGTTTCTCATCCCATATTAAATACCTTGCACATAAGGCATATGAGAAAATGGCCAATTAATCTCCTAGAGCTGGCAGCCGATTGGGGAACCTCCTTTGACTTGAAAGGCCCGTTTCCTGGTGTACCACTTGAGGGACTCCCTCCCCTCAGCGCCAGAAACTCACGCATGAGACAGTCCAGCCCTGGCGCGGGGTTGGCACCTACCCCTGCAGTAGACAAGCCAGTTCCTAAAATAGACCTCAGTTTGCACCGCTGCAGGAAGGCCACAACGCACTTAAAGTCAGTCACCTGGAATGCGAGTCGTGTTCTTTCCAGGGCTGCTTTGTCACAAGTGGGAAAGCCCCTTTTTATGAAAACCATGGAGACGCTCACCTTCGCCCTGGCTTCAGCGCCTTTTCAGGGCACTGTATTATGATCATTTTCGTGTCTGTAGTGCTAGAGGGTGATCTTTTCAAGAGCTTTAATATTTGATTAGCTGAGAGGGTAATCAATCCTTGAGTATTCTAGACCAGGACTCCCCCAAAAAGGGAGTATGGCTAGCACTTGGCATTGGGGCTTCCAACCAGCTCAGACGCAGACTCCCACAAAGGCGCTGTGCCACGATTTCATTCCGGCTGCGGTGAGAACCGAGGCGTTTCTGTCCCTCGAGCTGCTGTAGGCAGCCTTTGCTAAGCTGCGGGGCGTTCCCTTGTGTGGGGTCTGACCTGTTTTGGTCTCTGTGCACGTATACACTGACAACTGACATGACACTGGATGGTTTCTTCTGTGCCTCCTTGAAAAGGCGTGGCTTCCAAACCTATGGGTTTGTTCTTAACCCACTGGCCAGAAAAGGCCACATCTAAATTACCACGCCAAACACTCTGCAAGGAGAGCACTGTCTGAGGAAGCCAGGATGCATTCTGCTCCTAATTTGGGGTAAAGCTGACGCTGCTGTTCATGTTTGGGCAGAATTCTTCATCTCCATGGAGCTGCCGCACTTTATTGAAATAACTGGATTATGAAGTAAATCTTCACCTCCCGATTCTAATACTGCCTGGAGTCAACACAAAGGTTATTTTATTTTATATTTTCACCTCTCCCACCTACAGAGAGATGCATGCAGTCCCCCCCCCCCCTTTATTTCTTGAGTTTTCTGTCTCTAAGATAATGTGAAAAAGTAGAGACTATAGGGCAAGGCTGAAAGAAATGAACGCCCCCCTCCTTGGCATGAATTGACGTGATGGAGGTACTCTGTTTTTCTTTCCTTGGTACTTGTTAACAGCCGGTGTCAGGAGCTTCGTGTATTGTGTGCCTTGCACCATTCTTCTCAGCCTGAGTCTAACAGAGCTAACTGCTCTAGGTGGACCCCAGTGATGGGTGAATCAGCCCCACTGAGTTCATCTAAGTGAGCGGTTCTCAACCTGGGGGTCCCGACTCCTTTGGGGGTCAAACGACCCTTTCACAGGGGTCACCTGAGACCATCGGAAAACACATATCAGATATTTACATGACGATTCATAACAGTAGCAACATTACAGTTATGAAGTAGCAACAAAAATAATTTTATGGGGGTCACCACCACATGAGGAACTGTATTAAAGGGTCACGGCATTAGGAAGGTTGAGAACCACTGATCTAAGCAGATAAAAGTTGATTTCTATCATTTGGGGACAGTGTTTTGACAGTTAAGTCCCAGCACCCAGCAGCCTTCTTATTGGGGGACAATTCTAATTTCATTGTATTCCAAAATCTCTAACTTGATGGTTTTCCTTTAGTGTGATTTAGTGGGGTGTGGTGTTTTGGTGAGATTTTACTTTAGCAGGTAAAATCCAAGTAATCGCTAAACCCAAGATAAAAGTCAAAAGAGATGTGTGGAACATCCTCCTGAGCACCCCTGTAGTTGTCAGGGTTTTATTGAAAATGGATTCCACACGCTGTGTTATATGGCGCTCTCCACATAAAGTGGCCTCCGGTGTGATGGAAGGCTTTGCTCAACTTTGTTAGACAACTGCTGTTCTTCCTGTGAAAGGAGAAGCCATCTTATTAGGAAGATCTGACGTGCAGCCAGTTGTTGCCCGGTGGAAGGCTCGGGTCCCTACAGCAACTCTTAGCACAGGAAGCCCCCCTGCTGCCCGCCCGTGGCGCTGCAGACCAGCCTCCCTCCCCTCCCCGACCTGCGTCGCCCCTACTCCTGAGTCCCGGCCCAGATTCGGGCCTCCTGGCTCGGAGCCCACTAGTGGGCAACTGGGGTGGGGCCTGGGGCTCCTCCTCCACGCTGGCCGTCCCATGTGTTTCTTTTCCCCGTAGGAGTGCCTTACAGTACTGCCTAGTGCTTCTAGTCCAGTCTTTCTGACCCACTTGAAGCCCGCAGGATCCTTCACCTAAACATGGATCCATCACTTTGCTTCTTCCCTGCTGGCTGCTCTATACAGATCACTTGGAGCCTGCACATTCCGTCTGCATGTCAGACCTTTCACCTTTGTTTAACCTGGTGCCTTAACGTCGTGAGTACAAAAGGATTCCTGTGGGAAACACTGTTAAAGTAGAAACATTGGCTTCTTAGCTCCATCGACACTTTTACCAGGAAATACAAAAGGTACAAACCGCATCACGTTTTAACTTTGATTTATGCTGTTTTTTAAAAAAATCACTCTTTCTGTTTGCTTGCTTGCTTGCTTTCATTAACCAAACTCAGGGGAATGTCATGATGTCACCAAGGCCAATGGGTAGAGAAAGTAAACCAGTTATCCAGATGTGAATCTGTAAAGTAAGAAATGACACAAACCGAAGGGTTTCTTTTTCCTTTACTGTGCGAAGATTTTCTTTTTACTGTGTCACCTGTTTTCCAAATGGGAAGTGGAAAGCCTCTTGATAAATTGTGATAAACATCGTTCTGTGTGTTGTAGGCTGTCTGTCCACTGAGTGTTACATTAGGCTTCACTGCTGGAGGCTCAGTTCTGAATTTGGTGACCTAGTAGAATTTTACTGTGAGTAGCCAGTAGCCTACTATAAAAAATTTAAGAAAACAAAAATCCTGTCCTCAAGGAATGGTAAAAAGAGGGGAAATGCTTAGGCTGCAAATGAAGAGTGTTGAACGTGGCAATGCAGAAAACTTCTGTACAACTTGTTCTTAACACTCCTGGGCCAGATCACTGTCACTCCTCCTAATTTCTGCTCACGCACTACAGAATTGACTCAAATTTGGTGTTTGGGCTATTAGACCACTCTGTGCTGAGCTATTTGGAATAGCTAATGTGCTAACTTATGTATGTTTTATTTCTGTTTTGGCGTAACTTATCCATATTTTTGTTTACATCATGTTTTTAAAATGTCAGTAACTGTAATAATATAAAATGAGGTTGTATGGTTGACAAGACCCCTAGTTTTTATGGTCATCTGTCATATAATTTAAGTGCACCAGTTCCTAATGTATAAAGTTCTTTCTCCCTCAATAAACAATGCAGAAAGTACCTTCTCTTCTCATAACAATTTCATTAAAGCACTGTTTGTGCGGGGGTGGTGAAAGCCCTAGCTGAGCCCTGGAAGTTTCAAAGTCAAAATCTGAGCTTTCTTGAAAGGGAGCTACTAAGACTTAAAACTGTCTCTGAATTTCACAGATAGTTTTTGTTTTTTTCTAAATTCATCAACCTACAATATTCTCATCAGCCCTTCTTACGTTTATGAAAAATACCATGTCACATTTTCATAATGCAGATGTACTATTATGGGCCTTTTCCCCCCAATCAGGGTGTGATTTCTATCAGTTCTGAGATAAGCCTGCCAAAGCCCATGTGTGGAACGTCCTTCTCCCGAAGCTCATCCCCAGGCCTTCTTTCCCTGGTTTCTTCTCACCTCTGCATTCTCCAAGTTAGATGGGCAAGTGCCCGGCAGGAGGCCACTAGGCAAGGACGCTAGTCCCTTCCTGCAGACCCTACTTCTGGAGCAAAGACTGAAAAGTGAAGCGTAGGTGTCTGTGTGGGAGAGAGCCCGCTGAGAGTGGAGAAGAGACTGGGAATATCTGCACGACCTTGCTGGGCTGGCCCCTGCCCTTCCACGGAACAGGCCATGAGGTGCGACAGCTGTCCACGTAGAACCTTTCAAAGGCACCACGTAAGCTAACTTTCTCAAAGAAAGACATTGAAGAGACGAGAAAAGGTGCTTCTGGTTAAATATTGACCGAAGGCAAACCCTGATCCTCACCCCCGCAAGACACACCTAAACAAGTTCATGTGCAGCCTCCCCTCCCCCACTCTCTGGAAGCCAAGTGGGGTTCACACCCAGGCTGTCCGAGGAACAACTGGACTTCATCCTCACACGAAACCTGCCACAATCCACAATAAAAAGAAACAAGTTAATGTTTCACTGAACCAAACTAGACACACAATGTAGTCAGAGCCGGATTCATCTGACTCACAGGCCAGATTAGCTTTGCCCCAGTCATCATAAACTGGAGTGACCCAATAGCTCCTGGAAGTTTGGGCATTATCAAAAAGAAGATAGGCAGAGATGTCTTCAGAGGGTGGAAAGAGACACCGTCATGGTCGCCTCTCCCCACCCTCGGGAGACAGAGATTGGAATCTCCCTTAATTATGCCCCCCCCCCCCACCACCACCACCAGTCCTTTGACGATGGCTCAAGATGGTGGCCTTCGTCAGTGGTTTCCACAACAGAAACACAAAAACAAAAGCAAAATGTCAGGACCCCATTACTCACCATTGAATCGAAATCTCTCTGGATGGGGCCTGAGTAGGTATTTTTTAAAAGCTCCCTGGGTGATGCCCATGCATTTGGGAAGTTAACAACCACTGCATTAAATAAAGCAAGTTGCCCTGAAATACAAGGTTGGACAGTTAATTTTGTGAATTTATTCTAGAAAACATGCTGCATACCTCATTGCTGAATATCACTATGGTCACCTCCAAAGAAGTCCCCTTGGGACACTATGCACCAAAGCCAGCGCCTAGTCCACCCTTCAAAACACTTTTGGAACTCTTTTTCTGGAATGGCCATCAGAGCTTGGTAAGGTTATGACACCTCACTGAGTTGTCTGTACAGTGCTGCCAACGTAAGCGCAAGGTGGCAAGTTCGTGAACTTAATTGTCAGATTCTGGGTATGACGACAGCTCTGATGGCCATTTCGGACAAAGAGTTCCAAAATTGCTTTGAAGGGGGACTAGGCATTGGCGTGGGTGCATAGCTTCCCAAGGGAGTGCTTTGAAGGTGACCATAGTGACATTCAGCAATGAGGTGTGTAGCACTTTTTCTAGGATGTGAAATTAATTGTCTGACGTCGTAAACATTTGCCTGGTATGCTGGAGGTCCACATGGGAAGGATGTCAGAGGGATGTGGACGGACAGCTGCTGCCTCCCTCCTTCCCAGCAGACACAGGACAGTACTTTGGAAATTGCTGCTCATGGGCTGCAATTGTTTTCATAAAACCTCGCCTTTATAGCACCTTTCTTATCTTCCAGGGTATGGTTAGCCTCTATTTATTTAGCATATTCCACCACCAGACAGCCTGGTGAGTAGAAGTGGCCAGGTCATGGCCACAGGCGACTAAGCGGGCCAACAAAGGGAGACTTCCACCCTCCCTTTCATTTTTTCATTCCTCCTGGTTATGCTGCCACTGTCCTCAAATTTCAAGCCCAACCAACAAACACGGAGCTCATCGCTCTGGGAGAGCGGTACTGAAAGGAAAACCACTAACGCGTGTTGCCCAGAAAGGCCCGGGAAATTCAGGAAACCTTGAGCGGTGTCCAGATTTGCTTTGGTTCAGTGAAAATGAATTGGAGTCATTCCAAATCCAGGCACCTAAGGAGCTGGTGGTTTTCAACCTCACCTGTGAGTTACAGGTAAAGGGAAATGGGGAAAAGACAGTTCTCACCCTCACCTCCCTCTAGGAAGTCAATAACTGTAATGACAAGTATTTCTCACCAATGGAACACCTTTCCAAGGAGTTTAGAGTCTTCGAACAGGTGTAATCTCCTCCACACCCACGATGCTTATCATATAAGGAACACCCATAGCAGCAATGAATTCATTCCAAATCACTGTAGGAAGCTAATAGCAGTGCTAAGGGGCAGGAAAGTAACCAGAAATGAACTTGGGCCTACCGGGGCCTCACCTGGAACTACATTTCTAGTGAACTACATCACTAGAAACTACATTTCTGATTAGGAAAAAAAATGTTTTAAATTTTTTTTTTTTATTGTATTGGATTCTGATTGGGGTAATAGACTCCTCCCCCAGGAAAACAAAGGCCCAATACATAATAACCAGGAAGCCCAAAGCAAAATACACCCAGCAGGAAGGTACTGTTCACTCTCCCTGTTTGCATCCATTTCTTCATACCCGGAAAGTCCAGCAGGAAGCACAAATCGTTCCTGTTGCGGAGCATACAGAAATACTGACTTATGTGCACTGACTTCCAATTTACCTGAACAATAGGGAAATTCACTACTCCTCCACCTTTATTTCATATTCCTCCATTATGGGCTATTGGTTTTAAGCAAATCATCTACAGTTCACGAGTGCCTACAATATTTTGGATCCTGCCATCCAACCTCAGGCAGCTGTTGGTCTGGGGGAAATTCCTCCAGCTTTTGTCCAGACGCCACCCAACAGACTGATAGAGAATCACTTTCAGTGACGTCCCTGTCCTCCCAGTCTGATCTGTTGTTCTGAAGCTGAAATGCTGCTATTAGCACGGTAATTTCTTCACATGAACATTGAGCTAAATTATCTCAAATGCATAAAGGAACACCTCTCACTGTGTTATGGAAAATTGTCATCCAAATTACAAGACTGTACAAAGCACATACTAATTTTGGGCCCAAGGACATCCAAATTGCCTTCTCTTCCATGCTGTATTGTGGTGACAGATTCTTAATACTGTCAGGTTCGGAGGATACCACAAGGTGCATGCTATTATGGAAATAAAGCAGAAGCTTTCTCCATTAGGATCACTGCATGCACGCCCAAGCCCAGCCAGAGGTATTTTGCTCTGAGATTCAAGCCTTTTGCAGGGGAAATAAATTCCAATTGCACAGGCAGAGAAGTAAATTTGAATTCTAAAATGGGTCAACTTCCCCAAATGGCTTTCTCACTGCCACCCAGGAGCGAGGCAACTGAGGAAGAAGCCAGTGGCAGCCTCAGCACCTAGAGGAGATGCCTGACGACAGATGTCTCGGGACACAAATCCCACTCCTGCACATTCAATTCCACACCAGCTGAAAGGGGCAAAGCGGGGGGCAGGCACTGGCTGACGGTAGTGCCAACGCTGGTAGAGAACACGTGTCCACTTGTGGTCCGACAGAGCATCAGCCCTGCCCGAACTGCCCCCAGACCAGCCCCTCGGCATGCCAACAGTCATGCAGCCCACCACACGATGTTGGTTTCTAGTGAGGATTCTTAGATTTTGCCTGGTTTCACCTACTCTTGTTTTCTCTCTTTTTTTACTTTTTTGAAAAAAGATCACAAAGCAAATCCCAGACATAATGACATTTTATGCCTGTTTCCCCCATTTGCCTTCTCTGCGGGGGGATAGTAACAGTCGTCAGGTTATGGGGCTGTTGTGAGATTTCAGTGATAAAACGCATCCAGGACTGAGCACCAGGCCTGGCCCCGGAAGGGAGCGGTGGACGTCAGGCCCTGTTATTTTCAAGGTGCAGAAGAGGGGCATGAGGAGGGTGTGGGGCACTCCCACCTGGCCAGGAGAAGCTTCCAGGGAGAGGGCACATTTGAAGTTGGTCTGGGAAGGTGGGTCACTCCAGGTAAAGAAGAATGTAGGATCTTTCCAGGTGGCTCTGAGTCCCCTACCAGTTCCAGGTGGCATTCTTGGGTTTCTAGGACATTCTTCAGTGTCCCTGAGAGTCCTAGCAGCATTATTTGGCTACCATGTTGTTCTTGCCCACCATCCTGCCCAAGTCCCCTTTAAGGCCCCTTTAAAGGTCAGAATCACCTTCTGGATTTCCTGAAGGCCTAACGCACCACACAACACATGGCTTCCACCCTTTCTGGCTCCCTTGCCCCGAGAAATGGGGTTGGCACGGGCATTCGCCAGCCCCGACCGCGGCCCGGGAGCGCTGCTCGGAGCGGGCTCCCACCGGCCTCTCCCACGGCCCCGCGCCACCGGTTTGCGGAGACGGAGACGGGGCGGGCTGACCTGGCGGCGGGCTGACCTGGCCGCGGGCTGACCTGGCCGCGGGCTGACCTGGCGGCGGGCTGACCTGGCGGCGGGCTGACCTGGCCGCGGGCTCGTGCGTGTGCCCCTGCCCGCAGAGCCGTCCTGCAGGGGCACTCACCCACTCCCCGCTCTGCCTGCCTCCCGTGCTCACCTTCGGGGCCCTGAAGTTCTCCACAGCAAAGTTCATACTGTTTTTCCAAAATAGTTATTTTCTCCCCCGTTTCGGTTATTAATAGAAAGCCCTGCACCAACCCCAGGACCCGCTCCCTCAGGAACCTGGGCCTCCCATCCTCCTCTTCCTCCGCTCCTTTTATTTCGGGGCACGCAGATTGGAAAAGAGCGCCCCCCACCCTTCCCGCCAACCCCACAATGGCCGCCGCCAATTAGGGCATTGTTGGGGCTCACAATGGCGTTACTGTAGCCAGTGGAATGGGAGCCTTTGTGCTTCTCCAGCCGGCCGTGGGGGCAGTCAAGTTTCATTTAGAGACTTAAAACACAACACCAGAAAAATGCTACCCGGAAAGCAAAAAGGAAAAAAGGGAGAGAGAGAAAGAGGGAGAAAGGAGCCGATGAAGACGAAGGGAAAGAAAGGCAGGCGCAGGCGTTGAAAAGAAGAGGAAAAAATGGGCTATTGAGGGGTTAGCCCGGGCCCGTGAAAAGGCCCAAGTGGTCGCTCGCACTGAAACCCCCTCAGAACACAAAGAGGGGCTCGAGCTTAACAGTAATTAGTGGCCGGGTTGTGCTCGGAACACTGTGTCTTTAGAGGATTTTTCCAACTTTTCTGTTTTTTTTTTTTTTCTCAGTCTTCACAAATAAAGGGGGTGGGAGAAGAAGGTGGGGGGCTGGGGACAGGAGAGGGCCGGCCAGCCACGTCCCCCCTCCCCCCAGCAACTGGGGTGGGGGGCGGTCAGCCTTTTCCTTTGACAGGTAAATTAGATTTTATTCTCTAAAGCTTGTAACTAATTACAGAGGGTATGCTTCTGTATTAACGTGACACATGGGTGCGTTTTAGAGTCACTGTTTTGTTTGTTCCAAGTACTTTGCCAGCCGCCTGGCCCTTTTTGCAGCCCGGAAGATGTCCCCAGAGGCCCAGCCCTTTTATCCCAGCCCACAGGTTGTGGATGTTTTTCTGTCAGCAAAACTTTTATGTCCAGGAGAGCGTTTTCTGCTCGTGAAGTTAGTATCCGGTTGCAAGCGACACAGACCCTACAAAACCATCAGGCCTGGCTTCCGAGCCGGTGTGCGGTCAGAGCACTTACAGGTAGCTCTTGGGCTGGTGGGGGTCCGCCCGCTCTTCCTCCTCCCGAGCCCTAAGACGCCGGGCCGTGGGCCCTGCTTGTTGGAGCTCACAGCACAGCCAGTGCTCTGGGCAGAGAAGCCACCCTGAAGCTAGTCTCGTCCCTGAATGTCCAGGGTCACCCTCTCTCCTTCACCCACGCGGCCCCCACCACCCCCTCCCGTTTCACACAAGTGGGAAGCCTCACCGAGTCAGACCTGGCCACCCAACCAGGACGTCCGTGCGTGACTGTTGTCACATTTTTTCCTGTAACAATCTAGCCCGACAGTCAATTTGTAACTTGTATCGACTTCACTCTGTTACTTGGGTTGTTTATTTTCCTTCAATGCATTAAACGTGCCTCCCCTTTTCTGGGTCAGACCAGACTTTTTTTTTTTCCAAATAAGCTAATAGAGACATCATGCCATACAAGGTTTAACCAAAATCGCCCTCGTTGTGAAACAAGACAGTCAGAATTTACCCAGGATTGTCTCACTGTGAAGTACAAGCAAACTAGGACTGTTCCCAGGCTTTTGCTTGAGATGGGAGGGAATTGGGGGGATGGGGGTGGGGTGGGGGTGGGGTTGGGCAGAGCATCCAGGAATGTGAAGAGCAGATTTCCAATCCCCATCCTGCCAGCAGGTGACTATGAGCCATCTCTCTAGACCCCAGTAAGGTACGGTGTTTGCACAGTGTTCCCGTGTAAGAGGGCCTGGTGTCACTGTGCTCCCCTTGGAACACCGTAATGAGGATTAGAAGAGACATCCCATGAGAAAGGAGGCGTCTGGGTGCACCCCAGACACGCACGGGCTTATTGGGCGGCCTGCCGGCCAGGAGCTGTGGGAGGTGCCCTCCAGGTCGTGCATTCCCTCCCTGCTGTGCTGTGGGACTGCTCGGAGCGCTTGGTGAATGTCTTGTCACACACTGGCTCCCTCACCCCAATGCTACCCCCAGGCACGTCCTGATTCAGTCAGAAAATGCAAAGTGAAACCCCCTGAAAATGGTCCACGGAAGGTCCCAAATCTCCCGTCGGGAAACGCAGATCCGGGGGTGCAGACGGACACGGAAGGCAGCGCCTCTCGGACTGAGGGGAGGGGGGCTGAGGTGCTTCCGGATGCGGGTTGGGAAACCCCACGGCTGTGCAGGAAACAGGGTTCTTGGCCAGCACCCCTCACTTCCCCCCGCCCACTCTCTGCTCTGGGAGGGGGAACAGGAGCTACCGACTTCACAGCCTCAAAGACGAGGCACAAGAGATCTGAGTGGGGACAGCCCAGCCAGGTCCACAACAAGGGACACGTCAAGCCTGAACCCGAGCATTCCAGAGGTCATGTCCACTCCCCACGTGCTATCCAATCAGTGTCCTGTCATCAAGTTCACCACCTACGTATTTTCAGAGTCCTGTTCTCTCTGTCCCGTTGCCACTTTTGGCCTTGCTTTCTCTCGCCAGGCCACTTCAATCACTTCTTAACCAACCTTCCTGCCCAGCCCTTCAGTGCTGCCCCCAACATACTCTTTATCAAAAGAAAGCCTGATCTTGCCTCACTCCGGCTTAAAAATCTATCTGTCACCTCCACGGTCCAAGCTCCGAAGCGTGACCAGAAAGCCCTTGATGACCTGGTCCTACCTTTCTCTTTAAATTCCTCTCCTGCCACTGGGATGGCCTCGTGGCCGTGCAAGCCCTACATTTGCACAGGGCCCCGTGCTTGATTTAATGGGGCCCCCAAAATGTGGTCACTGGTCCTGCCTCTCTCCCTCCTGCCACTTCACATTCCTCTAACACCAAACTTCTCATTGTTCTCCAAAGTTCTTTGTAGTTCCTTCATTCTGAACATTCTCCTTGTCTGTCTGTCAAGCTTCTCATCACCCATCAAAACCGTGCTTACATGTCTCCTTCCCTGAGAATATTCCCTGACTCCCCTGTCCAAATAATTTATCACACCTTTGCAAATGTCCACTTTTCAGCGACCACAGCTTATTATTTATTTCCTGCCTCAACTTACATGTAGTGAACTCCAGCATAGCAGCAACTGTGTCTTGCACGGTACCAGGATTTCTAATGCTTGTCTGAGTGACAGTGAATCGAGTGCTATATTTAAGAAATAAATGTTTATTGAAAGTGTCAAGTTTTCACCCCAATGACCACACTCATGCTATGTGTGCAGATTTATTACAACTCTGTAGCCTCACTTGGGTCTCTCGGGGCCATGGTGCAGGTCACCACTGTGTAGGACCAGTAAAATGGCCTGTGTTAAGCAGTGAGCCTTAAAGTAACGCTCTCCAACAGAACTTTCTGCAAGGACAGAAGTATCCTGTATAGCTGCACTGTCCCATACACCAGCCACCAGCCACGTGGGCTAATGAGCACTAGAAATGTAGCTAATGCAACATTCAATGAATGTTTCATTTTATTTTAGTTTCATTTAAATTTACATAGCCACATGTGGCTGGAAGCTCCCACACTGAACAGCTCAGCCTTCCAGGATTACCGACTCTTGCTGTGGGCCAGGCAGCAAGTCTGCTCACAAACCCCGGTGCTTCAGAAAGACTTCGGTGCAAATCACAAGCCTCTGAGCACCTCCTGAGGAGACAGATTTTCAGTTAAAGAGAAAACAGTCTTTTCTATCTTCTGTGATTGAAACCCACAACCTCTCTCTGCACACATTCTGCAGACAACCACAGTTTGGGACTCCCTGGTGTAGACACACTTGGTGTAACCTGTGAAATGTGGCAGGGGGAGCAGGGGGGCGGGGGGACCTTTTACACCTGGGAGGGAAATAACCTGTTGGAGTCAAGTGTTTCTATAATGGTTACCAAGGGCAATAAGACTAGCCTACATTCCTTTCCTCCAGTGTTGTCAAAGGATTCCTTTTAATATTAATTACGCTCTCCCAGGGCCTTGGGGCCAGGACCGTGGTTCTGGGCATGACACCAGGGAGGGTCATCCAGGCGCTGGTTGTTAAGGACTTGAAGTATGACAGAGAGAGAGGGCGAGGATCCCATGTTCAAGATGCATTGTTTCTTTCACTGAGGACTTCTGTAACTGATACAGGTAACAGTAGACCATCTGGGGACAATTTCAAAGATGAGAGCAGCTGGGTGAGTAGAAATCACAACAAATCTAGATGGCCGAGAATCAGGACAGCACATGCAAATCCCAGAAGAGTGCGCTCTCAGCCCCTTTGTACTTAAAATAACCCACAAACTTGCAGAAAAGAGAAAAAAGCCCTTTAGGATTTGAATTATAATTCCCAATGTTATTTTAAATTATCATCATCAAAAGGACAGATTAATTTTCAGACCCCCCGAGTGAAACGTGGGTCCTTTTCTCTCACCTTGACTGCTCCCATCCCAAGCACCTCGGCCTCCAGGTTCCCTAAGGGCACTCCCTGTTTTCACAGGCCCGGGTGCAGGAAATTCTAGAAAATTAGCTACATCTGAGACTGAGAACTTAGGACAGGAATGAGGGGAATGATAGCTGAAACTGAGGGGTTTTCCCAACAAGTTCTGCTAATTGCATTTAAAAACTGGTGCACAGCATTCCTTCTAGAATCATCAAATTCAATCGAGGATCAATGCTAATCTTCCCTCTTCTCTCTGAGAACAGTTGTTCATGCTACTTATTCTTAGGTTATAGAGGCTCCGAAATGGTTGTCCAGTATAAATACACTTTATCAGTCAGCATTTGGGTCTAGGGCTATATTTCAGAGTAGGTGTGTCCAAAAAAAGGTAACCCAGGCCTTTGGCCCCAGAGAGATGTCACTATTTGTCTAGTGAAACAAGGAACAAAGTTTAGAGAGCAGTCAAGAACTAATAGAAGTCCGTATTCAGTTATGAGTTGTGGTCAGAGTTGGAGAAGGCATAGATCTTGGTGGGCTACAATCAGAAGGTGGCATCACTGGGGACATGAGCAGAGCCATTCCCAAGGGAGGACAGATTGGAGCATTCCCACCAGCGTGACAAGGCTCCTCCAGTCCCAAGGACCAGCAGCGTCTCAGGAAAGCAGTCCTTGCAGGAGGACGAGAGACTCAGTCAGCAAAGCTGTGGGACTCTGAGGTTCAAGGACACGGGGTCACTCCAACCTGTGTCCCCGTACCCAAACATGGGGCACCGAGAAAACCACACGATTTCCTTCCTGTCCCCTTGTCACTGCACACACAGGCAAAGCTACCCAGTCCTGGCCTTGGTTTCTGTTAGGAACCCTGATCCAGTGTTGGGGTACCAGAGATATAGAATAGGATAATCGTCCGATTTCAGTGCCTGCCACCAAAGGGACAGAGACAAATTCCTATCTCGACTATTTACCATGAGGGGTGACTTGTGGCCAGAGACTTACCTTTCCTAGGCTCTCCACATCTGTCAAATGGGGATGATAAGTGTTCCCTTGCAGAATGATTATGAAGACTAAATTAAATAACAGATGTACAGTGTTCAGCAAATTACTTGGTACATATTAAGCTTATAAGTGTAGTTATTACTATTAATATTTTCCTTCCTGGAGAAGAAGTAGGAAGACTGATTTAAGAATCACTGTCCCTTTTCTGCTCTTTTCTAATCTGTAGGCTGTTTAATCGCTAACCCTTCTCATTTTGACAAAGCCCCCTGTAGCACAGTTTCACTGCGGTGCTTTTCAAATAGCAGAAGCTTAAATTATCTATTATTTTCATAGCAATTTGGCTTATTATTTTTTCTGAGACTGGTAGAACAGGTTAAACTTAGGGAAAATTGTGCTGTGAGGTATCATGAAGAATTTAATTAGTTTCTGGATTTGACCCATCTCAGAAAATCCTGAAAAGGAAACACGAACAAAACTGCATGCTGTCCAAAGGTGTCGTGGGCATTCAGTGAAAGTTTCTGGAGCATCTGCTATGAGGCGGGTCCTGTGCTGCACAGAGATGGCTGCCTGTGTGCACGCTCTATAATAAAAATTTTCATCAATAAATAGTCCTTATGTAATCAAAAAGATCATGACAAGTACTTGGATCTGGAATGATGTAGGAACTTATTTTAAATGTGTATAATTTGCCATGTATATAATGATAAAAGAAAGAATAGCCAGATTATACAAAGATTGTCTAAAACCCCTTTAAAAATCATATCAGACAATGGGCAATTCACAGAGAACTTAAATTGTCAATAAACACATGAAAGATTCGATGGAATATTATACAGTAGTTAAAAAGAATGCATTAACATAGAATTACTATATAATCCAGCAATTCTACCTCTGGGTATATACCCAAAAGAATTGAAAGCAGGACTCAAAACAAATTTGCACACCCATATTCATAACAGCATTATTCACAATAGTTGGATGGATACCCCAGTATCCATCAACCGATGAATGGATGAACAAAATATGATGTATACATACAATGAACTGTTATCCTTCGAAAGGAAAGAAATTCCAACACATGCTACAATATGGATGAGCCCTGAAGACATTATGCTAAGTGAAATAAGCCAGACATAGTGAACAAATACCATATGATTCCATGTAGATGAGATAGCTAGAGTAGTAAAATTCATAGAGACAGAAAGTAGTTACCAGGGGTTGGGGGAGGGAGAAATGGGGAGTTGGTGTTTTAGGGGTGCAGAGTTCAATTGGGGGAAAATGAAAAAGTCCTGGAGATGGATGGTTGTGATGGTTGCACAATAATGTTAATGCACTCACTGAACTATATATATACACATATACTTAAAAATGGTTAAAATGATTAAAATGATCAACTTTAATGTTATGGATATTTTACCACAATAAAAAGGTATTTCCAAACTTGGACTCCAAAATAACTATCAAACTATCATCCTGCTTTTACTTTTAATTGTGCTTAAGGAATATTATTCCTCCCCCTTTCACTACTGACCTTCTTCAATATGCCCTTACTATTAAAAATGCAAGGGGGACCAAACAAGGTAGACGCAGAAGAGGTTTAAGATAAATCATTATGTAAAAAGTAATCGAAATCAATAGTTTTCCATTTATGTTAAGAAAAAAAAAAACACACATCATGTGTGTAAAAGCACAGATTTGAAATGTCTCCAAGAAAATACCCCACACAGGTCACAAAAGTTACTTCTAATTCTCCAAGAAAATACCCCACACAGGTCACAAAAGTTACTTCTAATGGGAATGGGGGTAAACGGGAGCTTCTGATTTCTTGTTATTGTTGAATAATTTAAAAATCGATCTATAAATCACCAATACCGGCCGAGGAAGCATAGGTTTTCCCACCAGTGGGTTCGGCAAACTAGACCTAGGATGACCATATCTGGCTTTGAAAACACCCTAAAAGTGAGAAACAGGCTAATACAGGCCTGGGGTATAAGGAAAACAATGAGACTGCGAACATTATACATCGCTGTGTGTGACAATAAAAGCATACCTGTGAGAGAGTGAGTTTCAGTTTTGGTGTGACAATACGGCCACCACAGTCCTGCTCTGAAGCCGGGAGATAGCTGAGCCTTGAACCAGAAGTGCAGACGCCGGAATCCCGTGCGAACCATTTAATGTCTCCAAGCCGCAGTTTCCTCACCTGGAAAACGGGTATAACAAGAATACAGATGGGGGTGGGTGGGAGTTGTGAGGATTTTAAAACTTCTGGTATACTCCGAACATCCAATAAATACCATTAATAAAAAATGAATAAAGTCTCATTTTCTTAAAAGGATACTCGGAAGTTAGGCCTTTAAAAACCAACGTCAAAGCTATTTCTCTCCCTTGCACAGTGCCTGGCATTCAGGAGGCCTTTAATAAAAAGGACCCTGGGCCTTACCCACTGGACCCATGGTTCCCAAAGCTCAGTGGGCATCCAAATGGTCTAAGGAGCTTGTTAAACATACAGATTCCCAGAGTCCATCTTTAGAAACTGTGATTCAGTTTGGTTGGAGTGGGCCCTGACATCTGCACTTGACCTCCAGAGCCATACAGAGGGCCCTTAAGAAATCCTGTTCTGGGAGTAATGTTTGAAAAAGATGAGGCAGAGTTCAAAGGTCCTCCGCACCTCCCTTCCCCCCAACACGTCCTTTCCCTACTCAGCTGTCCCTTCCTCCCGCACCAGACATGACAATTCCTTTCCTTCTCCGGCTCCAGAGTTTTGAGCAGTGCCGTTTCTAGAAAGGATGCCCTTGCTGTATCTTGACAAAGTCTCAATAGGACTGTTTTTAAGCGAGAAGGGAGGGGAGGGAAGTGGGGAAGGAAAAAAAACCCAAAAGACTGCTGCGTGGAGAGGGTGGGAGGATACTAGGAAGGCAGAGGGCTTGGAAAAGTTTGGCATTTCAACTGGAAAGACTAAAAATCCTTAAGTACCCCATCTGATGGGCAGACAGACAGACCTTTTCCATGCTCTGGGATAGAAATCCGAAGAGTTTTCCAGTTGGGAGAAATAGTGGAAATGAGAGAGAGGGGGAAAAACGGCAGGAAAAAAGGAGGCTGGGAACACTGAGGCACAGAACGACGTAACTTGGACATGAGTTCAGGCAAAAACAAAGCGTCCTTTTTTCAGTACCATTTAAACAACCTAACAAAAATAAACAAAAATAAAAACTTACCTAATGCTTTTTTTGGTTTCCTGCCGCTCTGCAAATATCAGCTAATGAATTCGTCTGCCCAGGACAGCCCCTCCAGAGAGAGGTAAATAGTTACAGGTTCTTAGGCCCTATCTGCTAAGTAAACCAGAACTACAATGGGCTAGAAGTTAAGCCACTAGTGTGGGGAGAGGCTTCGTCAAGTTAATTAATGGCGTCAAGTCTGTAGCTGATAAAGCAGGTCTAGTGGGTGGCTATTTTGAAGTCTCACGGCTTTAGTTAGAAGTTGGAAATGAAAATTGCTTCTCCCAGAGATTTGAGGGTCCAGGATCAAACCTCATTAAAACTAGGACCTCAAATGAAGGGATGGAGTCCATCAGAGAAACCTGAGGAGCTGGGCTTGGCCTGGAGCGGGGAGAGATGCCTGTAAAAAGCTTTGCTAATGCAGCTGTGAGCCTGGATTTTTAATTCAAAAGACAATAAAGACACGTGCACCGATACAATGTTGTGAATTACATTCGAGGGAATCCATTTGTCTGGCTCCAGATCTCTAACTGTTTGTTATGGGGGATTTCAAGCATACCTATGAATTCCCTCACCCCAGGTACTTATTATTCAGCCTCAACAATGTACTCAAGGTGAATCTTGTTTCATCTAAACACTGAGGTTCTCAAATTTGAGTGTGCACCTGGGGGTGGGGGTGGGAAGGGGGCTTGTTAAAATACAAATTAATGGGCCCTCCCCTCAGAATTTCTGATTCAGTAAGTCTTAGGTGAGACTTGAGAATTTGCATTTTCAAGTTCCCAAGTAATGCTGACTGAGCAACCACACTGAGAACCACTGATCACTATACCCACTCGTTGATTTCTGTCGGTGTCATTATTAAAGCCAATGGCAGCCACTATATCATTTCGTCTGAAACAGCCATCGCTCTAAAAGATAATACCATGATCACAACTAAAAAAATGGTAATTCATTAATATCATCAAATAGCTAACGCGTGCTCAAATTTCCAAATGCCTCATAAATATCATAATTTTTTATAGTTTATTTCAACCAGAATGCAAATAAGGTGTACATATTGTGATGACGTGAAGTCTTTAAGTCTCTTTTCGTGTTTTACCCTCCTCTACGCTTTTACTACCTTGCAATGAACTCGTGGAAGAAGCTTTTCTATTTGCTAAGACGTAGAACAGCACAGTGGCAAACGCTCGGGAGTCCAGCTGCACACGGGGCCCCCCGCCAGCCTTGTGGCCTTGTCCATGAGCTAACCCCTCTCAGCGCAGCGGTACCGGTAACTGTTTAACAACCAGGTTGCTGGGGGGAAAATACAAGCCCGGATTTGGCCATTTGTCCATTTCTGTGGTGTAAATATTCCCACCATAGCGGACTTCAAATTACCAACGCAATGCCACGAAACGGGGAGTCGGCAAGGCCAGTACCCGGCGTTCGCAGCACACGGACACGGCAGACACAGTAACCTCGGAAGCCCAGATTCCAGTGACAGGTAGTTAAGTCATTGGAAAATGATGCATTTTGAGTGTTACCTTTGTCTTTAATATCATTTATTTAATTGTCCTTTGTTTTTTTGTTTTTTGTTTTGTTTTTTTGCTTTTTGGTATGTGGGTAGCTCCCCGGCTGGGAATCGAACCCAGGCCGCAGGGCTGACAGCGCCAGCGCCGAAGCCTTAAGCCACTACACCATCAGGGAACTCCCCTTCATTTATTTAATTGTAAGTTTATGTAATTTAATTTTTAATAATAGTCACGATTAACCACTGACTTGCCGAATTCCTGGAAGTTCTACAATCAGTGCTCACTCCTGCACACAGCTGTCTCTGAGTCCCACCTTTCTCATCTGTGAAATGGGTGACATAAATGGCAATACTGCTTTAGTGGTGGAGATGAAAGAAGATGGTGCATTGGAGCACACACGAAAGATTCACTGAAAGTACTCGGTGGTCAAGTGACTCAAGGGTTCCTCCCTGCCCGAGGCTGGGAAAAGCAGTGGAGGTTTGCATCAGATCTCTGCCTACAGGGGGAGCTGGCTGCAGAATTCCAGGTGGAAGAAACAGCCAGATGGGTGTGAGCGCAGCACCCCTAGGCCCAGGAATTGGCCCTTGGGCCCCGCTTGGTTACCACACAAATTCCAATTGCCCAGAAGAAATGCAATCAGGCCTGCTCCACCCCTCCACTTTACACAGAGGCCACTCAAACTGTTTGCTAAAATCAAGACCCTTCTTTTGAGGTAGATCAGGTTACTGGGCAAGGTGATTATTGTTCCTAATGGTCTGCAAACAGGTTCTCAACTGTTAACCCCTCCAGCCTCTGGGAATGGCAGCCAGGCTAGACAGAGGCAAACTCAAGCACCAGGAGCTCGGGGGTTTGAGAGATGCTACAGGAATGAGACTGGATTTAGGAGGGTCCTGTGTTAGTGAACAAGTTGAAGCTCAGCTCCATGCTGAGTGCTCAGCACCTGTACTTGTTCTCCAAATAGCCTGTGACTCCCTCCCGGTGGTCTCAAGTTCCTAGGGGGCCCTGAGTTTAAGCCAAGAGCTGGAGAAGTCACAGGTATAAAAACACTGTCCACAGATTAAGTAAACAAAAGAGGCAGCAACAAGTGGCATTACACACTTCATGCCCGTAGGACTTGAATTCTCAGGCCACCACTGTCCACCTTTGTGAGACCTCTCTGAGCCCATTTCCTCGTCTGTACAATGGGGATAATAAAGGGTTGTGGGATGCGTTGTAGAAAGTACATGTAGAGCACTTAGCAAAGTACTTGGTGTATAATAAGTCCTCAACAAATAGTAGTTGCTATTATTATTTTTGTAATATTTTAATGAGTATACGTACTGTCGTAGTTAATAAAATGCAAATCCAATTAAAACATTACATTTCATTAATAGTAGCTTTTCCATTCCATGTATTTTATCCTTCATAGATATTACAGGAGTCATAAAAATGTCTTTGGGGTGCTTAGACCTGAGGAAGGGCCCCTCATTCGTGGGGAACCATTGATCTAGCCTATGAGAGATCAGCGCTTTCTCCAGACACTGCAGTCGGACTCAAGCCCATGAAAGTTTTTGACCCAGTTGAAATGGAAACAAAGCAACTGGGGACTAAACAGTGTCACCTTGATGTCAAGACGAGAGAGAGGCAGGAACGAAGAGAACAAACTGGGAATGAGGTGGGCGAGAGGGTGTAGCTCCCCTAAAAGAAAAACCATGTAGAAAAATATGAGGTCACCAGAACATTCTTTTACCTCTTAGTGGCATCCACAAAAAACCTTCTGAGCAGTCGAACATAGAAAAACAATCAACATTTAACATGAAAATAGGAAATTGTTGACCCGCAGAAATGGCCCTTTCAATCAGGCTGCTCATCTCACGAAAAGCCGTCCCTCAGCTGTCCGGCAGGTTCAGCCCAGGGCCAGCATGAGCCCACTGACGTGGAAACTATTCCTGGAGAGAGTTCCTGGAAGGTTGTCGCATGAAATACTGAACAGCCGCTAGCACAGAGATGTGAGATTTAGATGTGGGAAAATAATTTTTGCTTATTTCATTACTTCTGTATAAAGTTTTGCAACAGCTGTGTACTACTTATTTTCCCCTGTTTTGGGAATTTAAATATGACTTAAAATACTGAAGGGGACAGATCTTAAGAATACAAACTGATCAATTCTAACAAATGCACACACCCTGTAATCCCCACGCTCAACAAGATATGGAATACCTTCATCACCCCAAAATGTTTCCCCATGCCTCTTCCCAGCTAATCTCCTCCCGCCGCACCCCTGCCCTTGCCCATCCTTGGGGCCCTGTAAATAACACTCGTCTGACTTCTAGTTCTGCCTGTTCTAGAACTTCATATGAGCAAAACCATGCAATCAGTATGCACTCTTGTGTGCGGCTTCTCTCACTCAGCACAATGTCTGTGAGATTCATTCATGCTGTCACATGTGTCAGTAATTTGTTCCTTTTTATGAATGACTAAGATGCCATTGCGTGGACTTAGCACAGATTGTGTCGTGATCCGTCAGTGGACGCCTGGGCTCTTTTCAGTTTTCGATTATTATGAACAAAGAGGAGAAAAGAATTGTGTCCCAGCCTTTTTTGAGGACATACGTTTTCCTCTTAGGTAAATATCTAGAAGTGTAATTGCTGGGGTGCAATGAACTGTTTTCTTCCTTGTTACTCAGGGTTCGTGATCCAATACTGGGAGGAAATGGAGGCAAAGAGAAGTGGGGAAACAATTTCAAGCTGGACGGAGGAGGAGACAGCATTTTAGGGCGGAAGATGCCGTGGCCTGTGCCGGGAAGACCTCGGCCAGCCCAGGCTCCTCGGACTGGCTCTTTGACTTTCAGCAAATCACCCCCTCGGGCCTCCAGGCTCCTCTTCTAGAAAGAGAAGCAATACAGGCACACTTGCTTTGTTGTGCTTCATTGTATTGCTTGCAGATACCATGTTTTTTACAAATTCAAGATTTGTGGCAACCCTGTGTCAAACAAGTCTGTCCGCACCATTTTCCAACAGGCTCCGGTGATGGTTGGCACTTTTTAGCAATAAAATATGTTTTAATAAGGTCTGACCATTGTTTTTTTAGGCATCATGCTACTGCACATGCAATACACGACAGAACAGTGTAAACATAACCTTGTTATGTACTGGGAAGCCACAGCATTTGTGTGACTCGCTCTGTTGCGATATTTGCTCTCTTGGAGGGCCCAGAAGCAAACGGGCCCTGCCTCCGAGGCCACCTCACCAGGAAGACGGGGGGTGGGGGGGGAGCAG
Source organism: Lyroderma lyra (assembly GCA_004026885.1). Taxonomy (NCBI): domain Eukaryota; kingdom Metazoa; phylum Chordata; class Mammalia; order Chiroptera; family Megadermatidae; genus Lyroderma; species Lyroderma lyra. The sequence continues at coordinate 58,328 of PVJL010008622.1, forward strand.
ACGCCTTCAGGTTGACGCCCCAAGCACGTGGGGGGACACACGGGCAGCGACCCACCGTGGAGCGTAAGTGAGGAAAAGATGACGCTCATCGGGGCTTCCTGGATGTGGCCAGGGAAGAAGGAGTAGGTGCCTGGTCCAGACCCAGAGAGGTGGCCCTGAGTGGTCCCCAGCTCACAGTATACCACAGTCAATTTCAGAGCCGGCGCCCCCTTCCTCCCCGGTGCGGCGGGGCAGGCGCCAGGCCCAGCTCTCCCAGGCCGGTAGCACCGCAACTCACCGAGGGGCCCTGGTGGGAGCGGGGTGTGCCACGTGACAGGGTGACAGGCAGAGGAAGGCTCAGGGATGGCCTGTAGCAGCACAGGCGGAGGGGAGCTTTGCCAATGAGACGTCAGCCCTGGACCCTGGGCAGAGAGCAGCGTGGCAGAAGGCCGTTAGAGGACCCCCAGGAGTCCTGGACCACGGCGTGTGTGGTCCCATAGTTCCCGGGCACAAGGATGGTTGCTCCCCCTGCCTGTCATCCCAGAGAGCTGTGTTTCCACTTTGGATCTCTCCAGTTTCCCTGGAAATTGCAAGGATCCATTGAATATTGAATAAATGAATGAACCATCTTTCTTGTGGCTTCAAGTTGGGGAGAAAAGAGGCTGAGGCGACGTTTTTAAGGCCGTGCCGGATGGCTTCACTGCCCAAGTGACCTAATGCTGGGATCATTATTTCCAGAGTGTTAGATTTTCCTGCCGCCAATTCCAACCTAAGTCTCCAAATTCTACGTCCCGTCCATGAAACGTCCCCTTGTTTATGGGCAGAAATAGGTTCCCTCTGTGCTCCTGCCTGGCCAACATCCTCGGGGCAGAAGAGCACGCGGCTCAACGCGAGGAGAAAAGGAGAGGAGAGTGAGCATCGTCGTTTACGGAATCCCCCACCCCCAACCCCGCCAGTACAGTGGCTGTGGTTCTGATTACAATAATTTTGCCCGGGTCCATTAGCTCTTCTTTTACTGAAATGACTTCCTCTTGTTTTTCTTTCCTTGCTCCCAAAGGCTTGGCCTTGGGCGGGAGACACTTCGGCAGCTGGGAGACGTGTAGGAGCAGGAGGCAAGGGGAGGTTCTGGGCTTGAGTGTAAGGCAAAGGCCTGAGCAAAACGGCTGTGGCCGCTCCTCGTGGACGCTGCGGGGTCCCCTCGGATTAGGGCACCCAAGGTTTCAACACAGAAAAACGAACATAACCTGGAAAGTGGGCCGAGGTTTTTGGAGACTAGTCGTGGCTCATCGCGAGCCACAGTAGCTTGGACAAGTCACTTCGCACCTGGGCACCTCGGAGCTTGCATTTCGAACACGGTAAAGCAGTTAGGTGCTCCTGGTTAGCAGTTACAGTGAGAGGTCCTGAGGGCTGAGGTTTGGGATGCAGAGAAAAGCAATTCCAAGAACTCTGTAATCCACTCCTTCCAGCCTTTTCTAGTCTTTTTTTCACTATCCTACTTAGTTCCCCAAATGGGACACACACACACACACACACACACACACACACACACACTTCATACTGAGCTCCAGATGTTTACATGGTCTAGAATGCTTTTCCCTCGTTCCTGGAAAGTCAAACATTTCCTCGTTTAGGACACGGAGCCCCAGGACAAATAGGATGTGGACACTGAGCGAGGCAGACCTGTGCTGGGCCCCGGCCCCACTCAGTCCTGGGCACGTGTGGACTTGGGTGATTACTCAATCCTACTTCCCACGTGCAAAACGGGCCCAGTTTCCCTTCCTGGGAGCGTTCTTGTGAAGACTCAATTAGAGAGTATTTGTTTAGCATAACGCTGGCACATAACAGGCACTCAAATAAATATTTGACTGAATAAGAGTACAGAATGATCGACGGGTGTTTGGGGATCTGGGAAGTGTTAGATATGACCCAGAAAAGGATCTGAGATCACGCGCTGCATGGACTTAGGCCCTGTCTATCTTGTTTACCTGACACAGTGCCTGGCATATAGCTGGATCAACACTATGGAAGTTTGTCTGGCAAACTAAAAAGTCCGCTGATTATTTTGTCCTTTTACTCAACGGACAACGTATTAAGTGCCGACTACGTGCCAGGCGCACAGCAGCCTCTGGGAGAGGAAGAAGTCAGGCCCTGCCGTCCAGCGGCCTGCAGAAAAGCCAGGGTTTTAGGATCGAGCTGGTGGTGGGGGTCAGCAGGAGGTTCACAGGAGCTGAGGGAGGGAGGCTGGTGGGGCGGAGGCCTGTGAGGGCAAGGCGGGGCTGTGCATGTGGCCAAGGCCACTGGTTTGAGAGACAGGCCAGGGGGAATTCTCACAGGGGGGGGAATGATCCCAAGACAAACTCAGGCTTTTATAGTCAGACTTCCCCTCCATGTACTCGGGCTTAGTGGAAACTTTGCTGCAGTGGTGACAGGCTAGGCGGCCTTCCTCTCATTCCGAAAGGGCAGCAGACTTGGTGTCAGAGACACACCAAATTGGGGACTCCAGCATCCTGGGATCCCTAGAGAGCAGGGGTTTTCCCGAGACCCCTGGGAAGAGGCAGCACCTTAACCACCTCCACCCCCCTCACTCTTAACTGGAAACTCTGTCCTGCCCACTGCAGGGGAGACGGGGGCTTGGCTGGTCTGCAAACACAGAGAACGATTTCCCAGTTTATTACGAAATGCCATGGCCTGAGACATTCTGAGAGAGATAGAAATTGGAATTGGGCTGAGCTCAGAGGAGCTTGAATATTAAACAAACACCTTTCACTATACCAACCCACGGTATTCCAGTTTGTGTCTCCTTAATTTGCAGTTAACTGTTCCTACTTTGTTGCATATTATTTCTCTCTCTCCCTCTTTCTCTCTCAATAGCAGAAGATTTGTTATCTATCCATTCATTTAACAATCATCCATTGAGAGCACACATGCTGGGACAGAGAAAAACAAGATAGAATTCCAGCTTTCCAGCTTGGCAAGTTATTAAAAAGTTAAATGTCATCACAGCCTTTAACTCAGCAATTCAACTCCCAAGAATTTATTCTAAATATATACTCCCACAGGTGCCAAGACTTATATGTAAAAGGACAATCCCTGAACTATTTAAATGACAATTCAAAATTAGGAACAATAAAAATGTCCACCAATAGGAGGCTGATAAAATAGATTACGGTACATCTAAACAACAGAATACTAGAACTGTCCAGAGAAGGGTTGATCTTTACCGGAAGATAGAGAAAGACCTCCAAGAAAGATTATTCAGTGAAAAAAGCATGTATATCATAGTACCTTTGTTTTAAAAAATATATATGTAATTATATGCATACAAAGACTATCAGGGGTGTTTATCCCTGGGCCACAGTGGAAGGAAAATTGTCTTGGGCCACACATAAAACACACTAACAATAGCTGATGAGCTGGGGGGCGGGGGGGGGGAGGTCTGTGCATACTATTTGTATTGTTTTAAGAAAGTTTAACACTTTGTGCTGGGCCTTGTTAAAGCAGCCGTCCGCAGGTTAGACAAGCTTGGTCTAGAATCTAGATTCTAGATTCTACCATTAAGCTGTCTAGCATGGTAGCCAGGAGCCATGTGGGGCTACTCAACAGTTGAAATGTGGCTCGTCCGAATTGAGATGTACTGTAAGAACCAAATTCACAGCAAATTTCGAAGACTTAGTATGAAAACAAGAACGTAAAATATTTCAATAATTCCTTTTGATTCCATGTTGAAATAATATTTTAGATATATCATGTTAAATAAAACATTATGGAAATTAATTTGCACTTTCTTAACACTTTCTTTTTAGTATGGCTACGAGAGACCATAAAATTACTATGTGGTTCACGTTGTATTTCTATTAAACAGCAAGTACTGCTCTAGAACAGGAGCCAGCCGAAATGGGCTAAAGCCTGTTTTGGTCAATAAAGTGCTATTGGAGCACAGCCACATCTTTCATTCAGGTGTTGTCTCTGGCTACTTCCTTGCTGTAAGGACAACGTTGACAAGTTGTGATGGAAACCATATGGCTGCAAAGCCAAAAATATTTACTATCCTTCCCTTTACGAGAAAGGAGCCTCAGTGTGGCCCCAGCTCCTATTCCAGAGGCATCTATAGAAACCATGATTTACAATGATTATCTCTTGGAGTTGAGATGAAAGCAGATTTAAAAAATGTTTTTTCATTAAATTTATTGGGCTTTCATTGGTTAATAAAATTATAGGTTTCAAGTGTACATTTCTATAGTACAACACCTATATGTTGCATGGTGTGCTCCTTCCATCAGAGGCCGTTCTCCTTCCATCACCGTGTATTGCACCCCCTGTACCCTCTTCTACCACCCGCTCCCTCCTTCCCCTCTGATAACCTCTAAACTTGTCTGTGTGAATGAGTTTTTGTTTGCTTGTTTGTCTTGTTGATTTGCTGCTTTCAGTTTTATATCCCACATATAGGTGAAGTCACATGGTTCTAACTTTTTCTGTCTGGCTTATTTCACTAAGCATGATGATCTCCAGGTCCATCCATTTTGTTGTAAATGGCAGTATTTCATCTTTTCTTATAGCTGAGTAGTATTCCATTATGTATATGTACCACAGGGCTTTATCCAGTCATCAATCCAAGGACACTTTGGTTGTTTCCATGTTTTGGCCACTGTGAATAATGAACATTGAGGTATATATATCATTATGGAAAAGTATTTTCAGATTTTTTTTTTTGGTAGATACCTCGAAGAGGGATGCTGGGTTGTATGGTAATTCTATTCTTGTAGGAACCTCCATACTGTCTTCCATAGGAGCTGTACCAATTTACACCCCCACAAACAGTGTGTGAGAGTCCCTTTTTCTCCACATCCTCTCCAGCACTTGTTATTCCTTGTCTCGTTGATAACAGCCATTCTCACAGGTGTGAGGTGGGATCTCATTGTGGTTTTGATTTGCATTTTCCTAATAGCTAGTGATGTTGAGCGTATTTTATATACCTGTTGGCTCTTTGTCTTTTTGGAAGAAGGTCTGTTCAGGTCCTTGAAGACAGATTTTTTTATTTTTCTTTTTTGGGGGCATAAGAAAGAAAAACAATTTTTGTTGGCAAGAAAGAAAAACAATGAAAAGAACTTACAAACCTGCATTAAGGTATGCACATTCTACCAGGGGATCAAGCAAGTACATAATTAAAGGATCTCGGGAAAGTAGAAGGTCACTGTTAGATGACTGGAATGTCGGGTAGACAATAATATTAATAGCCAATAATTGCTGAAGGCCTATGAGGCGGTGGCCACCTTGTGCGAAGTCATACTTTCTGCACCTTATTTCTTTTTATCACAACATCCTCATGTTACAGTTGAGGAGATTAAAGCCTAGAGACATCAGTAACTTGCCCAATGAGACAAGTCCTAGCTCTTAACCACACTAGATTCTACTGGGGAGTTAGCCTGGAGAAGCAGGAAGTGACTTTCCCATTTTCCACTCGTCTTCCCCACATCCCCTGCGCCCAGCTGGTGGGTGGCCTCCCAGAATTCACACTTAGGACATAGGTAATGCTTGTCACAGAAGCAAGCCGTAATGATATTGTCAAGAACCTTCCTTCTATCACTTAACAATAAATAGAGCATAACCTCTTAATATGCTAGCACTCATAATCTCCTTAATTTTTAAAAGGTTTAAAATAACCCACATGTTATTGTTTTAATAATCCCCCCTTATTTTCTTTTTATTGTTAGGTTTATTGGGGTGACATTGATTAGTAAAAATTAGTAGTATATAGGTTCCGGGTGTGCCATTCCACATCACATCATCTGTCTGCTGTGTTATGTGTTCATCACCCAGAGTCAGTTCTCTTTCCATCACCATGTATTTGTGTCCCCCACCTCCCTCCTCCCTCACCCCCTCCCCACTTACCCTCAGATAACCAATAACCACTAAACACTACTGATTGTGTCCCTGAGTTTTTGTTGCTTTCAGCTTTGTGTTCCACAAGTGAGTGAAACCATATAGTTCTTGGTTTTTTCTGTCTGGTTTATTTCACTAAGCATGATGATCTCCAGGTCCATCCATTTTGTTGCAAATGGCAGTATTTCATCTTCTTCTACAGCTGAGTAATATTCCATTGTGTACATGTACCACAGCTGCTTTATCCAGTCATCTGTCGCAGGGCACTTTGGTTGTTTCCATGACTTGGCCACTGTAAACAGTCCTGCAGTGAACATTGGGGTACATATGTCTTTGCAGAGTAAGCTTTTCAATTTTGGGGGTAGATACCCAGAAAGGGGTTTGCCAGCTCATATGGTAGCTCCATTCCCAATTTTCTGAGGAGCCTCCACACTGCCTTCCACAGTGGTTGTACCAGTTTGCACTCCTACCAGCAGTGTGTGAGGGTCCCTTTCTCTCCACATCCTCTCTAGCACTTGTTATTCCTTGTCTTGTTGATAACAGCCATTCTCACAGGTGTGAGGTGGTATCTCATTGTGGTTTTGATTTGTATTTCCCTGATAGCTAATGAGGATGAGCATTTTTTCATGTTATCTGTTGGCCATTTGCATGTCTTTCTGGGAGAAGTGTCTGTCTAGGTCCTCTGCCCATTTCTTAATTTAATTGTTTA